>CAAKHD010010482.1:79768-107862 GCA_901007705.1 Fistularia tabacaria
TTACTCGTTTTTGTTCGGTCATAACAAACGGTCTTGGGGCGCCATCGCCCCCCCCCCCCCCCCCCCCACACCATGTTTGTAACCCAGAGTTTTAATTTGAATTCATTCACAGTGTCTTTATCTCCATGTCAGATATGCAGAGCCTTGAGAAGCTGCTGAGGGAAGCCATTGTGCACGGCCAGCCCAGAACGCACAGACCCTGGAAGAAGATCCTCATTGTGGTCGAAGGCATTTACAGGTAGTTTACTGGCGTCCCTGATTCATAAGTAAACCGATGGGCGTTTTATTATTCATTCAGTATTATTGTTATTTCATTCATTGCCCCTCATGCTGGTCTGTTGGCGAAGGGAGACGATTCTGTGCTCGGTGAGCTCTTTCACTGGCTGTGACTCACGGCTAACTGTGATTCACCTGGAGCTGCTGTGGTGCCGGACACACCCCTTCAACCTCCGGACTGTGAGCTGTAAACAGAGCCCGTGCCTTGTTGCTCCATAACTGGAGTAAACAACTCCCTTAAGTCCAGGCCAAAGTCCAAGGCGTCACAACCTCAGAGGGCTTCCTCTCTCTGAGGCCATGATGATGACGTGTTGTCAGCGAAATAGAGAAGCAACGAGGAGCTCAATTCGGTTGTGACTCTGTTTGGACGGCGCTCCCGTCCAAAGGGCAAAACCACGATATTGGATCCCACTGCTCACTTTTAATTGACTTTCAAAGTTCTTCATCCCCCCCCATGTCGTTATCCTCCCCAAGTTCTACTCCCGTTCCTGTTGTTGACAGTAAAGTGACTGCTCCCTGACTCGAGGGCCTGATTCACCTGAGCCCTCTGCTGAGGGGTGGAAATTAAAAGAAGTGGCGGTCCGATCCTCTTCTGTTTCTCCTTCCTCCTCGCAGCATGGAGGGTAGCATAGTGCGCCTACCTGAGGTCATCGCCCTGAAGAAGCGCTACCGGGCCTACCTTTACCTGGACGAGGCCCACAGCATCGGGGCCCTGGGGCCCAGGGGCCGAGGCGTGGTCGACTACTTTGGCCTGGACCCCTGTGACGTGGACGTCATGATGGGCACCTTTACCAAGAGCTTTGGAGCTGCGGGGGGTTACATCGCTGGAAATAAGGTGCGGACCAATGACTTCTGGTGTATCGAATGGAGCGTTGGGATAGAAGTGGGCCATAAATATGTGGAATTTGTGATTTATAGAGATGATGTAGCAGCTCCGGTCGTCATAGTAACTCAGGATCCACTGACTAATGTACTGTGCTGCTTTTTTTGGTTTATTTGTTTATGCTTTGAGTAGGTGGGGAGGTTTTCGTGTACAATATCCATCATGACAGCCTCATAAAATCCAAAACCCAAACAGAGACACACAAACACACAAACACACTCACACACTCGGTATATCCAGTGTAACTTGAAGATCTGATGGGAATAGCCGTTATTGATCAAGGTATGCTAATTGTCGAAGTGAGGCTGGGATTTATTTCAGTCTGTCAAACATCAAACCACCACTTCATCTGTTTTCTGCATGAAAGCATCCCAACAATCCTACCTTAATTCACAGGATTTGGCTGATAGAATTTTACATTTATATTTTCATACTATCTTCTGGCCTTGCTCTCTGCGGCGTCTCCCTGTTCTCCTGCCTGGATTCTCTCCAGGTTTGCTGTTGCCCTCTCACAGTTCAAAAACACTCAGTAGGGTCATTGCGAACAAGAGCGTTAATGGTTGGATGTCTCTATATGTGGCCCTGTGATTGACGGGTTACTCGTCCGGGTTAAGCTCCGCCTCTCGTTCAGCTTTGGCTGAGACTTCCTTCAGAGTCGCTTCCTGCTTGATAACTCCCGACTCCCTGTTTGTCTGCCGGGCGTTTAGGAGCTCATCGAGTACCTGCGCTCCCACTCCCACAGTGCGGTGTACGCCACCTCCATGTCTCCTCCTGTGGTGGAACAAATCATCACTTCTATGAAGTGCATTACCGGAGAAGACGGCACAACCCTGGGTGAGTCCTCGTCAGTGCAATAAAAAACTTGAGGCGGGGTTTTCAGAGTGAAATAACAACCGCAGACAGTTGTAAAAAGCCTCCGGATCTGGTACTAAACTTGTTAGCAAACCGTGGAACAAAAAAACGCTCTTACTAAAAGCAGAAAATGAGCGGCTTTTGCGTTTTGGAAATGTGGTCGTCGACCTTTTGGAAACGTTAAGAGTGCAGAATAGACGACAGCAGTCTGATGAAACCTCCCCGTATAGATGCGAGGGGCAGATTCCTTCTGGCTGAACGCCCTCTGTTCACTCCTACAGTCACTGACTTAATCCGCAGCTGATGGTGCAATCAGCTGACGTCGTGCCCCCGCCCCTACCCCAGCTGTCAGATTGTCACTCAGTCCCTGCAGCTGAACACATCCACACCTGTACAATTCAAGCAACCACCAACATTAAAAGGAAACCAGTAATTTGGGGTGAGGAGTTGCTTACCTGCCTGAGCCTCCTTCAACACCTGAGGTCGAAGCCCGCGATGGCGCCGGGGTGAGACACGGCCTGGGCTTTACCTGCATACTGGGGATGTTTTTAGCACCTATTCATTTGGCAAATGAACCGGCCCCCTACAAACTAGCATTTGAAGTCACGTACTTGTAAGCACCATTCATGGTACTTGTGTAATTCCTACTCACCTTCTCCCCGCTGAAATCACTGATAAACTAGGCCTTATTCGATCACTGCAGCTGCCCTCCCTCACTGCTGTACTTCTCTGCCTTGGCCGCCAGGTGTCACTGTCCCCTTGCTTAAGAGGCCGCTGGCCACGCACAGAGCAAATAGTCTCTCCTCCACCTGCAGCGGACCTGCCATATGGTCCAACACCAGCTTGAAATTGTAGTTGTCTCCTCACCCGTTTCCTCCATCTCTAAGTAGGACTTTAAAAAGTCACAGGTTCCAGGGTGATGTGATGATAACGGGTCTGACATTGTTTGCCCCCAGGCTGTGACCGCGTCCGGCAGCTGGCGCAGAACACAGTCTATTTCCGCAAGAGGCTCCAAGAAATGGGCTTCATCATCTACGGCAACCAGGACTCTCCTGTGGTCCCCATGATGCTCTACATGCCAGCAAAGATCGGGTGAGTCTTTATCTCATCACTTTACTTTTGCTGCCCCTTCCCGTGAGCCTGTTGAAAAGACAGCCGTCTTTCAGAGGAGGGGGTGTGAGTTACCATGAGGCCGGTATTTATTTGCTCATCCTCTCTCATTCAGGGGCCGAGGGTTGCCTTTTTAATGGGATTGGTGCAAAACTTTTAAGGGGGCCAGAGGCTCATCCGCAGCTCTGAAATGTTCGAGGAATTAAAATCAGCCCATTGGCCACAGTAATATTTATCAACCAAGCACAACCTGGACACCTGAGTTTTGAGAGAAATCAAACTTTGATAAATATGAAATAACTGCTCATTAAATGCTGTCAGAGGAGGTCGGTAACCTTAGAAATGTGTATTTAATATTTAGCATTAGCCTCAGGGTCACTTTCTTTCACGGCTGCTGTTTGAACCTCCATCCAGAGCGTTTGGCAGGGAGATGCTGAAGAGGAACATCGGGGTGGTGGTGGTGGGCTTCCCTGCGACACCCATCATCGAGTCCCGCGCTCGCTTCTGCATCTCAGCCGCCCACTCGAAGGACATGTTGGACATGGTGAGTCTTCATTTTAACCTTGTCTGTTTTGAGAAGAAAAGTTGCGGTATGCCGTAAAGCCTTTACTTGACTTACTAACTTTGGCTAAGCATCATTAAATGCCGGTTTTACTTCACAAACATGTTTCAAAACCTGTGCTTTGAAAAAGTTGCGTGGTGTCGGAAGTATTATGTCTCTAGATTGCACAGATCTAGTGTAAAATCCTCCTGGGATCTTACACTAAATTCATAAGGAGAAGGAGAAAACAATCATTAGCAGCCATAAGTGCTCATTTGCCGGAAGGTGTTTGTTTCAGCCCCGGCCATCCTCTTTGCAACCCCCCCGCCAGTCTCCACTCCCACCCTCACCGGGACGCCTCGAAACCCAGCTGTTAAATCTGGTGTTTTTCCGTTGCCGTCTTCCACGGACCCTCCGCCTCCCCCCGCTGTTTCCTGCGGAGGCTGCACAACTCGGTCCCCCAGCTCAGGGTTTCGTCAGGAGGTTTTCGCATCGTTATTCTTTTTGCTGTGATTATTAGCATTTTCACAAAAACAATCATGCTGAGGATTCCGGCTGTGATGAGCCGCAGCCCCACCCTCTGCTCTCTTCATGTTCAGCTCGGGAGTTGAAAGACACGGGATTGAACTTTTGCGTGGGTGGGGGTGGGGGTGGGGGGTGACTCCAGCCGGTAGCGCCTGCTGCCTCTTGCTACCACTAGGGGGAGCCTGCATCTCTTCCCCACCTCAGGACTCTCCCCTGACCCCATGCCGATTGACTTCCACGGCGAAGCGAACTCTATCCCGAACCTCGCGTTAGCCTCTCGCTGCCTTCTAGTTTTCTTCTCTTCCCCCTAGAAAAGAAAAAAAAAAAAGATAAATAAGTAAAGCGAAGACAGAGAGTGGGAGTAATGTGGGGCTCTAATGCTTTTATCTGTCAAAATGTTGAAATCTCTCTTTGTCGGCCTCCCTGCCTGCCTCTGTCTCCGCCTCTTTGATGTGTCATGTTGATTTATGTGCCTCTCCTATCTGCCACTGAGCTCTCGCCGTTTCCCTCTCATTTAGGCCGTGCCACAAACGCCCCCCCCTCCGAGGCTCTGCCTCCGCCGACCTCTCCATTTAACTGACCACGACTTTAAAAAAGGAGGGGCGAAGTAGTCGTTAATAATTTGAGCTGCTCGCCGTCTTTCCAGCTCCGACAAATGAGCTGAAGCGTAGAAGCCTCGCGAAGGGCGTGGGGTTGTCGATGCAAAGGCACGGCTTCCACAGGCGGGTAAAGAAGGCGCGAAAACTGGAAGCTGCTGGATGTCGAGGAGTCCGGCTTGGTAGCGTGCCAAGGAGGCTGAGATTGATGCGCTGCCACGGCTGGTTTGGAGTTCTCGGTACCATGCGTCACCGTGGCAACAGATGTCGTGTAGCCCTGACTCCAGGGGAGCCCTCTGATCTGCAAGCAGTCTGTACTGACCTGTCATTTCTCTTCTTTGTGGATTTGTCTGACAACCTCTGGCTGCAGTTAGCATTTTAGATGTAGTATTTTTCACTTGTCGCTGTAATCCCCTTGATTTCTGGACTTACTGGATCGCCAAACCAGAGTATTTTCCTCTGAGACTCCGAGGCACATATGGACTTCAACATGACCAAGTAACTGGCTCCTGATTGCATGTCTACACTTGAGGGGCAGCGTAGCATCATGCTAACATCAAAGAGAAGACACGGTTTTAAGATAAAGAGACGAAATTGTCCATTCAGATTCTGATTTTTAAGCAGTCATTTTCTACCTCAAGTTTTAAGTTCAAAATTTATGTTTCAGTTTAAACATGAGTAACTAAAGAAACATTTATTACATGTATGACATCACTAGATTCTCTTGAGTGAGGAGGACGGGCAGAGTGACCTCTGGTCAAAGGATGAGGCGGAGCTGCCAGGCGGGAGGAAAAGGGTTGGAGCAAAGGGGAGAGTTGGGGAGATGGTGGAGGCCCTGCAGTTGGGTGTGGCAGAGGGCCGGCATAAGGTGGAGGCAGATGATCCTCTTTGGGAATCCCTGATTAGGGAGACAATGGAGAAGGACACGCATTGAGATATTAGCTTTTTCGCCCGGCGACATACTCAGAATATTCTGCTTCGCACAGCAAACCTCGGTATACCTGTCAGCCAGTAGGTGTCACTGCAGAGCGTTACGGGTCAGCCGGGTCAAAGTGTCACGTGTGGCCACCGGGAACGCTGCTGGAACAAGAAGACAATGTCCGTGTCCCGGGAGCAGTGCCAAGCGGCAGAGGGTCACAGTGTGAGCGTTAGAAAACACGAGGTTTAGTGAGGCTCAGGCCACACACACACACACACACACACACACACACACACACACACACGAGAGAGAGCGAGAGCTAAGCACGTGTTTCCATGCACATTTCTTGATAACTATATGTCCAGCGAGTTCATGGAATCTTGAGGGCTCTTTCTCCTCCCCCCTTTTTCCAGGAAAAGTCAGTGTGCGTATAGGAATCTAGTGGTGATGGAGATGATTGGGCTCTGTCTCTGCTCCCGGGGCCTGGTTCTGAGGGGGCGCCCTGCGTCCTCTCACCAGCCCACGGGTGTGTTTGTGCAAACCGCAGAAAAACCCATCTGCAGGTCGTATCTCGGAGGAAGGTGTTGATAACGACGCTGTTCTCAAAGGAAGGGCTGTCGTGACGAGCCGATCATTTCTTTCTCACCTGACGTTCGCTGTCCCCCGAGGGAACCGTGGCGTGAACAGAAGCCGCCGCCCCCTGGTGAATGTGGAAAAATCTGCAATTTGCCAACAGGGGGGCCGATAGATGTGATGTATTTGGCACAGTCCTTGGTTTGATCAAGCTTAGTTAATGTCACAAGACAGGTGTGAGTTTTGCTTTCTTTGCAAAAGTCTTAACATTTCCTTAAAATGTCTTGTCGCCCCCCCTCCCCGTCCCCCCGTCTCCACAGGCTCTGAGCGTCATCAGCGAGGTGGGGGACCATCTCCAGCTCAAGTACTCCCGACACAGGTTACAGCCGCCTCTCGCTCGGCCGTTTGACGACAGTGTGTACGAGGACATTGACGACTGATGGCCCCCCCGAGCGTGTCACTACACACACACACACACACACACACACACACACACACACACACACACACACACACACACACACACACATGCCTCCCCACCCACCCATGCAGAAAACAAAGAACGGGTCAAAGATGGATCGCAATTCTTCCACAAGGACCAAAATGTCTACAGGTGCCCCCCACCCTTGTTGCTTGCTTGCCATGTTTCACCCCCACCCCCCTCAAAGGAAAAAGACTAAAATCTAGATTCTACATTGCCTTACTGCGTGAACATGAACAGCACCTCTGCTCTTTCCTGTGTGCGTCTTATTTTTTTTTAACCATTTTGCGTCTTAATTTTTTCTGGGGACTTCGCCACACCAAATATGTCGCGTCACGGGTTGTGCTTCAGCATCGTTGAATCTCGCGGCCTGGCAAGTGAGACAGGCCCGACTTTTCTTTTTTACCTTCTTTCCTTCATCCAACAAGTTCCTCTCGAGTCAGACGTGACGGTCATTAGAGCGCGACTCTTTTCTGCCCCCCTCCCCCTCTCGGGGCAGCCGACAGTCCCCGCCATTCACAGACCGGAAAGCACTGGACGTTGCCTCGTTTGCACAGGACCGCACAAGTCCACGAGACTAAATCTTACCCACTGGGAGGGGGGGCACTCCCCCTTTCCTTCCCCCCTCGCTGTCATTTTGCTTGCACGTCTACTAACAAGATATCACAGGAAGTTGCGTTTATATCTTTTTTTTTTTTTTTTGTCCAAGCCGAGCCCGACTTATGGGTTTTTGGAGCCGTTAATTTAATGCGAGGGTCAGTAACGACTGATACGCCAGCTAAAATACGGCGTAAAAGTACTGTCCGCAAAATGTACTAAAAGTTTCTGAAATGTAAAAAGTATTAAGAAATTACCCAGTTGCTGTTTCTTTTATGAAAGTTTTAATTTTGGCTTCATCTGCATCTGTGTAGCCTAAAGACAGCAGAGCTAATTTCCGTCATCCAATAGCATCAAGTAATCCGTACCAAACCAACCAACCCCAGATGTCCCTTTTCATCTGAATCCACGTTTAAATGTTCACAGATCGACGTCGCTTTGACGTTTGGACGTTGCCTGATTCCGATCCGTTAATGGTTTGACCCCTTTGTATTAAGCGTTCCAAACCGAGTGACAGTCAGGCAGACGTGGGTTTCTTCCCAGTCGTGTTTGAGGCAGGAGCCGCGACCTGCATTGTCCGGCGTGATGACGTCCCACCGCGAGAGGCCGATATCTGTCGGGCTTTGGAATTTCCGCAGCAGCGCGCTACCACGTGCCTTCAACATTTCTTTTTCTACTCTTTTTCGCACCAGAAGCCCCACCAACATCCACCGGTGGCTCTCTGATTTTGGGGGTGTTAAAGGGAGGGCTTCAGGCTCAGGCGCCCCACCATGAATGACGGAAACGTGACATGCCGTTTTCTTGACTCTAGCTTTGACCTTCATTGGCCGTGCTCAAAGGAAAATCGCAAAGGAACTGAGCGCTGTCTGCCAGAGCCGCTTGACATCCCAAAGAAACCAGTCAGCTGCCGGAATTTTTTGATTTTAAGTTCACAGAAGTTCTTCTGTGTTCCCGTTTCAGGGACGGACAGCAGTCAGCACAACCCCGTGTTAAATTGGGGTGGAGGGGGCGCAGACATGTTTTAACCAACTTCCAACAGATCTGAGTCGGTAAAAAAATGGTGTAGCCGCAAAACGGGCGACCGGCATGCCCCTCTCTCCTGCCGACGCCTCTGTCAGTCCACCGTTGTCACTCTGGTTTAACAAGAACCGGTCTGCAGCCGGTTTCCTGGTCACGCCGCGGCCATCGAGGTAAAACCGCTGCTTTTTTTCCAATGGAGTCTGGTGCTGCTTGAGGCGAGGGCGGAGCACAAATAAGCACCTTTTGCTGCAGGTGGCTAAAAATCCTTGTCGCTGCCAGCCGCTCCCAAGCAGCACTGTGTAAATGCTTAGCTTCCAGGGTGGTACTTCAGCATCTCCAAACAGGAGGTTGTCCTGACTGTTGCCTCTTATAGTAACTACACTGGCTGATATGTAAGTAACTCACTAGCTCCACATCAAGAAAAGTATCTTTAAGATTAATACCCTGCAGGATGTGAGTGTGTGTGTGCGTGTGTGTATGTTTCAATAACATGTACATATAATAAATTTGTGATTTATATCTTTTTTTTTTTTTTGTGAAATGGCTGTTTTACATATCCAAGGTAACATCAAACCATGCAGGAAAATGATTGTGTACATTAATGCACAGGTTTGCTCCTCATTATTTAAAGATGCCTTTTTTTCTTTTTCTTTTTTGTTAATGGAGTCGCAAACATTTCTTTCAAAGAAAATAAAAATAAAATGAATCCCTGGATAAAAGCTTGGTTTTACAGAGGTTTACTATGGAGTTTATTTTGTATCTTTTTTTGTGAACTGTAATGGAATAAAGCCTTTGAAACAAAAGATAATGTGCTTAAACTGCATCCAAACGGTCTGTTTAAGCTGCCAGATGAAGAGGGCGGGCCTTAACTTGGACGGGTCTGCTGCTGATCACGAGGTCCACAGATCGAGACCTCCGACCTTCCTCTCCTGCGGACAATCTGGCGCAGGTGTGTCAAACTCAAATACACAATGAGCCAAAACTTAAAACCTTCCAAGTTTATTTTTGAAATGACCTTGTTGAGCATATTGAAACTGGGACTAACAAAGCCTGTGAGTTACTGCCTGCAAAATATTAATCATCAAATAAATTCTATCAAAAAATTCAAATAAACACGTCCTGTGGCTCAATCTGCAACTTTCACAGAGGAAATTGAAGTGATAACATTTCTCTACAGCCTTAAAAATATTCTTTTCCTTCAAAGAAAAATCAAATGCCCTCTAGTAGCAAGAGGAAAAAAAAATACAAAAAATGAAATGCGTTAGAGCTCAGTTATCTTCTCCGTGATGCTTGGACATACACTTCCACTGTCAATAAAACCCTGGTGTCCTGGCATAGCATCGTGGGAGTTGTCGCCTAATACACCATTAGGCCTGTTAATAGATTATCATGAAGGCTAAAGATAATTCATTCAAGCCGGATGATGCCTGCGGGCCTTGAGTTTGACACTCGATTTAGAGTCTCAGGTGAATCTGCTGACTGTCTTTGGACTACAAGGGGAAGACGGAGAACCCAGGTAGGAGAACAGTAAGCGGTTGCACCGATGTAATAATTAAAGACCCCATCCAGGTGCAGGTGTGAACATAAGACAACAGACTTATTGGGAATTAACCATATTTTCACTCCCAGGTACGTCCTGTGACATTTAGATTCGTTACAGTTAAAGAGTTACATTTGAAAGTCACTCAGTTGTTTTCTGCGTGGAACCGTTTAGAACCTGATTCCCTTCAATCATCAACTCTAACCAGGTCAATGGTTGGGGAAAACTGGTCGAAAGGTCGTGGAGTCTCAACGCCAGGAACACGCCCAACAGGTCACTAGATTAGCTATTCAAATAGAAGAGAAATTAACAGTGTTGTCCTGGATCAAATCATGCTGACTGGTGCGAAGAAGGCCAAACCGCCATTACAATTCATTGACTGAATTCATTACTTGAACTTGTCTCTGTAACTTATCAATTTCTTCACCACAGTTGGACGAGTAAACCCTTCCGGGGTGAGCGACCATCGTCTCCACCCCCCGGACCAGTGGGCTCCGCCCACCCCCTTCTTCCAGCTATAAGTTCTGCTCCGCACCCTTACAGCCTCCACTCCTCCTCAATCATCTCCATAGTGACAAATGGCCACAGCAGGGAAGGTAAAGTATGCACCGTCTCCACGGTCATCTGTTTTGCGTGCTTTGCAACACGTGGTTGTGTTTTTATTGGCCCCGCCCACTCAGAGCAGCCGAAGGGCCCCAGTGAGTGAAGCGGTGTGTCCAGGACTCAGATGTAGAACCACAATATTTACTGAGAGAAACTGTATTTGAGCACAGGTTTAACAAATAGCTAATTACGATGCCGTCAACAGCAGAAAACTGCAAAAACAGCTCTTGAAGACCGGACGGGAGTACTCAGTACTACTTCATTATTACTTGAGTACTTGGTCCAAATGGTCAACAGCACATCCCTAATGCTACTCATTAGCCTTAACTATTGTATAGCATGTGTACTCAGTGGTACTGCAGTATTAGATTGGCACTGTGAGTACTCTACAATCCTTCATTTCAATATCAATTCTTTGTAGTCTTTACTAAAAAAGTCACGAGGGTTATCCGGGAGTTCAACACGAGGGCGTGAGTACTCAGCGGTGCTACGGTGTTGTATAATTGCTTCACACTGGTTAATATGAGAGCATAAAGTCCACCTTGGCTTGGACAAAAGCTCAAACACACACAGGTGGTGATAGCAGTATTCCCTTATCTGTAGCCGCGGTGTGACTTCAGGGAAAAATGGACTTCCACCTCTGCATGGAAAGTTTAAGTTGCACTGTCACTTGTACTGCCTTAGAGTTCAATCAAAGGGTCTGGAGTCTAGCTTAGCTATGTGAGTACACTGAAAGGCCCGGCTGAAACCCGTGAAGACTCCTGAGCAAAGGTTGTTCGATTGTGCACTTTGTTTAATACAAGTACAAATTTATGTAGCTGGGAACGAGTTCCGACGCACAAGGCTCCATCAGTGAATATCGGGAAGGAGTCAAGGGTGCCTCCTCAGCGCCGCACTGCTTCATCCCGCACCCCGATGGAGGATTTCACTCTCCACACACTCCTCCTCCTCCTCCCTCCAGATCATCAAGTGCAAGGCAGCGGTCGCCTGGCAGCCCAACAAGCCCCTGGCTATCGAGGAGATTGAAGTGGCGCCACCAGAGACCGACGAGGTCCGAGTCAAGGTGAGAGACTACATGTTGTTTTTTTCCCTCAATTCCCTAAAAGAACCCAACCGTTGACATGTGAAGATGGAATCTATGGGGCAGGAGAAGGTCATTGTTTTTCGCGGGTCCAAGCTAAGCCTAAGCCTGACACTGAAGGCCTGAGTCCAGTCCCCGTGTGTGAGACTCGAGATTGGCATCGACCGTGTTCTCTCGTTCTGCCGTCTCCATGTCCTCCTGCCTGAGTTCTCTCCAGGTTCTACTTCTTCCTCTTACACTCTAAAAACAGTCTGCAGGTTCATCTAATATGGAATCGTCCATAGTTGTGAATGAAAGGGTGAACAGTCGGGTGTTTCCGTTATGTGGACCCTTTGGTTGACAGCTGACTGTTCCAGGTTTAACCTCCGCATCTCACCTCTCACCCACTGAATGAACTTGTAGTAACTCAAGTGATGGATTTGTGTTTTGGTCTTGTTACAGATCGTAGCAACCGGCCTCTGCCGTACCGACCTGTTCTACCTCAATGAGAACACCAGCCTGGATCACTTCCCGCTGATCCTGGGCCATGAGGCCGCCGGCATCGTGGAGAGCGTCGGCCCTGGAGTGACCGACTTTCAGGAAGGTCGGTTCCCTCTTGATTTCTATGTAGTAGATAAGTAAGCTAGGCATCAGTTTTCATGCTAACGGGGGCCCGGGGATGTAGCTGGGAGATGGCCCTCACATTCCCTGAGTTGCATCATGATTGGAATTTTTCCCCAGGAGACAAGGTGATCCCCCTATTCGGTGCCCAGTGCGGAGAGTGTTTCCTCTGCAAGAGCCCAAAGTGCAACCAGTGTGCACTTGCCGGGTGAGCTCAACGCGCCAGTCGCGGTCCCTCCTTAGGTCTTAGCCAATAAGGCGAGAGCAATGCGAACAGGAAGCCGTTTTTGATCTCCTTCAGCAATGTGGTTCCCCACAAAACAAAGCTGGCGCCCCCGTCCAAGCTCGTCTGCAAGGGGAAGAGGTTGCTGCAGTTCTCGGGGATCAGCACCTTCTCCCAGTACACGGTGGTCCGTAAGGAGGCCCTGGCCAAGATCGATCCGTCCGCACCGCTGGACAAGGTCTTCGTCATCGGCTGCGGCTTCACCACTGGATACGGAGCAGCGCTCAAAACCGCCAAGGTGCGTGCTTTCAGGAAGGGGTCTTCAGGCGCCACAATCACATCCCAATAATGAACAAAAGTATTTTCCCTCAGGGTCCAATAAACACACAAAGGACCAGATGATTGCTCGGTCTTTCCCGAGTGACCTGTTAAAGATGCGATGATAACTGAACTACGGTAAAAACTGCAGTATTTTCTCAGGAAAAGGGGGAATATCGAGGCTCGGTTGTCATGGTGATGGGAAATTAAGAGCGGCCCCCCTCTCCTGGCTTTCTTTTAATTCAATGCATTTGTGTAATTTTACTGCAAACTAGGCACTTTAAAAATAGATCACAGAGATTCTTTATTGTCAGAGGTTCACATGGTCTCCTGCCTGGGTTCTTTCTGTGTCGAGCCTCCAGATGTTGGTTCTCTCCGGGTTCTCCAGGCCCAAAACAGTTAACAGTTGGCCAAAGACTCCAAATTGTAAATGGTTGGATGCTTTTATATAAATATATACACACAGGTATGGCCCTTTGATTGACAGCTGGCTGGTCCCACCCCTCATCCCAGTGACAGCTGGCATTGGCCGAAGCACCACCGCTAACCTGTCCGTCGGACGGCTGTATGGAGAAGGAATGAATGAATGATGAATATCAGGCTCAGTCCATGATGAGGGAACCTGACTGGTTTGATTGTAATACTGTAAAATATCTGAGTGGGTATTCCGGCAGGGCCATCATCTGTTCTTCTGAAATATTCAACGTCCCCCGGGAACCGAGTGTTTGCTGCCGGAGCTGCTTCCAACAACTTGCCTGAAGATCCCCGCCGAGCTTCTTTCATGCCATCTTCTAAATAACTGAAGATCTTTTTTTTTTTCCTGAAAAGCCATCATGTTTTATATATTTATATGTGTGTGTGTGTGTGTGTGTGTGTTTGTGTGTGTGTGTGTATGGTTTCCAAGTGATAAACCGAAGTTGTTCTTCCCCCCCAGGTGGAGGCGGGCTCCTCGTGCGCTGTGTTCGGCATGGGCGCCGTTGGTCTGGCCGCGGTGGCGGGCTGCAAGGCCGCAGGAGCCAAGCGCATCATTGCCGTGGACCTCAACCCGGAGAAATTCGAAAAGGCAATGGAGTTTGGGGCGACCGACTTTGTGAACCCCAACGATCACCAAATACCCATCAATGAGGTGGTGCATGAGATGACCAACGGCGGGGTGGACTACTCCCTGGAGTGCGTTGGGAGCGTGAAGCTCATGGTAAGGCGGGTTTTATTAGCTGTGCATTGCTTTAAACGAAAACCGATGACCCATAGCTGACCGACTAACTGCGATGTTGATGCTCCTCCAGAATGCCGCCTTGTTGTCAACTGTGAAGTCCTGGGGCGTGAGCGTGATCGTGGGCTGGACGGACTTGGAGGAAACTTTTGTTAAACCTTGTGACCTCATTTCAGGACGCACCTGGAAAGGCTGCATGTTTGGAGGTGACTAAGAGGTCTAGGGACATTTTCTTGCGACAGGCCGTCACAAAGGGTGCAGTGTAAAATTAGCATAATAATTACAGACGGTCCACGGTTTAAGACGTCCTCCACCGACGGCGTTTTGTGATCACGTCACCGTCTCCCCTAAATTTACGAAGAAAGTCTCGTTCCAACATTCTGACGTACGCCGTCTGTTACAAAACAAATTCGGCACGGGAACCAGTTGGCGAGCAAAGCGAAGGGATACGTCGTCACGCGGCGCTATACGCAGAAGACAGCTTTGCTTCCATTCGCTGCTTGTACACCAAATTGGATTCTGCTACATTTGCGTATGTTTCTCTTTCTAAACTACTTCTTATACTTACTTATGTCTGAGATTATAATTTTACCAGCATGTCGGTGTAGGTGAGCGACATAGGTACCTATGTAGAGTATGTGAGTTCTGACTGACGGCGAAAATCGCGTTACGTTGCGCTGTAGGAAACGGAATTCCGTCGTGAGTCACAAACCCCCGGCTCATTGTATTTCCAGGGTTCTTATTTTTTTACAGAAGTCTCAATTCAGAATTCCACAATGCGGATGGAACCTCTCCACGTCTTCGATCTAGACCTCGGTCTCATAACTGAAATTCTGTCGTGGCTCAAATTTAAAGGTCACCAAACAGCGGTAGATTAGAGATGCGAAAATGTCCCCAAGTTGCCGGAGCTGTTGTGCTCTGAACATATTCCTCCTCCTTCTTGTTGCCTGACGACCATTTTGCCTTTCAGGCTACAAGGGCAAGAAGGACGTTGGCGAGTTGGTCAGAGCCTACATGGATAAGAAGGTGAAGTTGGACGAGTTCATCACTCACACCATGCCCCTGGACCAGATCAACGACGCTATTGAGCTGCTCCAGCAGGGCAAAAGGTAAATTCGCTCTTTTTTCCCAGTGACGATTTGATTATCCGCCGGCGGGAAGAAGGACTCGGCAGCAGCTCTGGATGATCTCGCTTTGTTTTTTGCTCCACAGCATTCGGACTCTCCTGTATTTCCCCTCGCAGTGAGAAGTGCCGCGTCGCTTCCAGCCACGCCGGATAAATGAGCACAGATGAGCTAATATGCTTTGCAGTAATAAGCGATTGTCACGCCAATCTAGCACACACACACACACACACACACACACACACACACATGCACGCACAAGGATCCCTGCTAATGTGACATTTGCATGTCTTGTACAGAAGGGCGGGAGCTCAACATGTTTTTTTCAGGAGAAAATAAATGTGATCTGCGGCCGTCCGACTTTATGGCGTATTCTGTGGTGTCCGGGTCTGTTCTCCCGCCCCCCGAATGTCCCATTACGTCGTGTTTGCCGTGTCAGACAAATTTGTTTTTGTTCAAATTGACATAGCCGAGCCCAATTATACATCTGTATGTTTGCTGTCTGTGTTTGCCGAGCGCCGCTGCTGAAATAGTTCGGCGTGGAGTGTTACCCGGGCCAGGGGCCCCGTGCCTGTATTGCTTGATGTATCTGCAGGGAAGGGTGAATTGATCGGATTGTTTTTGTGGAAAAACACCTGCGAGTAGCCAGATAGGACAACAGAGTCTGCAACAAATGACCTGAAAATTAGCGAGGAATGATCTGGCCTCAGCATCTGGAAGTGAGGAAAAGGGAAAAGCCACGTGAAAAGTCTTTTCAATCTTTTCCTTCGGGCTGCTCCCATCTTCCTCCATCTAACCCTCTCCCCTGCATCCTCTTGTCTCTCCAGCCGTAGATCTCCTCTCTGGTCTTCTTCTCGTCATCTCGGCTGACAGCTCTGCATCCTTCTCCTCACCATCCCTCCTTTGCAGATCCATCGCCAGATCATGCAACATGTGCCATCCCACTCTTTTATCACCCCCGACACTTTTCTCCACCTCTTATCCAGCCTCTCCGCTGCTTCGGACTGTTGACCCTAAGAACTTAGAGTCGTCCACCTTCTCCATCCCAAATCCCCATCGCCTCACCGCTCCACTCACATGCTGAACCTTCATTCCTCTCCTTTCCAGGAGCATACCTCCACCTCCACCTCCACCTCTCTAGATGTCCCTTCACCCGCTCTCACTGCAGATCATCATGCCATCCACAAACATCGCCGTCCACGGAGATCCCCGTCGAACCTCATCTTTCAGCCCATCCGTGACCGCGGCGAAACGACGACAGGGAAACTACTTGTCTAACTCAATCCGGTGAACTGAGGTGACACAGTTCAGAGACGCGAGCAGGGACAGTGTGTGAAGCACAGGACGCGGCGTTCGGGAGCAGTTTACGATCCGGGTTAAAGTCTTTGCTCGAGACGAGCAAATGTACACTTACCTGTGGAGGCCTCCAGAGGTAAGAGCTCTCCAGAGAGGTTATTAATTGCCGGTTAATAGATATATCAGCGTCTGCCCCCCCCCCCCCCCCCCGGTGGGTGCATTTGGGGGGGGGGTGGGCGTCATTGTGTACCTCTCAGGCTGGGGTCTAATGAGCGCCGCAAAAAGAAAATTGTATGGCTTAATCCCCTTCAAAGAAGAGCGGCCACTTCGGTGCTGTGTATTATTTAGAGCCCGGTCCTTCTGCGACACTCCCGGTTCTGGATGCAAGAGCGTGGCAACCGTGATCCCTCGCCGGCGTTTGCCCCCTCCGCGCTCAATAAATAATCTTTTCGCTTGCGTTCAAGCGGGGTTTTTATTCCGACGGCGTCGTGTCAGAAATCTCTTTGATCAGCATTTACCCCCGAGGAACACACATTCACGGAGCGTCACGAGAGGGAAGAAGCAGATGAACCAAAACAATATTATTCAGAAATATTCTTTGATCTAGACCGAGTGAATAATGAGCTGGTCTGTCTACAAAGGCCGTGGACATCGGGAGGGCGACTCCGAAGGCCTGCGGAGGGTTTCCAGATCAAATTCAGCCACGCTTTCCAGAATGAAAAGTGCCTCGTAAAATGTTCTCTCCTGCAGGTCATCTTCCCCCGACGTTTACACAAAGCCTTCCCGGACCCCAGGAGGATTGCGCGTACTTCATATTGATAGTTAGCGGCGCAGATATTTCTAAACTGAAACTTAACATAACTTCAAATGTTAATGGCTCTGGAGGAGTTCTTGTACAATATTGACTGGCGCTTGGCATTCGGAGGAAGGTATGCACCGGCTGACGTCTGAGAGGGGAAGGACAAAATGGCAGCGAACACGCAGTGAACTGGAGCGGTTCGTAGAAACACAAATTAAAATTCCTGCAGGATCAGTCCAAAAGAGTCACCCCTTTTAACACCGTCTAACAAAAAAAACAAAAAAACACAAATGCATAGACTTTTGTCACAATCTGAACTTCAATACATTTTCCACTGACTTTCATATATCTATTTATTGGTAACCAGTCACTGTTAGCAAGCAAAGCAGTGAGAGCTGCATTGAACTCTTTCATCAATTGGACCTGAATGAAATGCATATTATTATTGTTATTCAAATATAAGAAAGATGTCGATTTAATAAGGATTTCAAATTTAAATAAATAAATAATAAATTATCCGGTTCTTCAAGAATACTTGTACACCAAGCCAAGGACTCACACACCTTATCAAGGTATCCTCACTCATCATGTATATATTTTTTAAACATTGTTTTAAATGTAACCTACATTTTTACAAGTCAAATAAACGTATTTTTGAAAAACAGCCAGTTATAAGTCCCGCTATATTGCTTTTTATAATATGAGTTGCGTACCTCTCGGATTGGAACAGGGGCTGAAGCTCGGTAAGAGCGAAAATTGCAAGTTTTATTTTTTTTAAAGAAAAGTTCAAAACAAAGAGGAATTCATGTAAGATTTTGGTCGACTCGGTTTTTAAAAACGCAAAGTTTTTAAATGTACATTCGTGTTGCGTTTTTGTTGCTAGCTAGATGTGAAGCTACCATCCGTAGCTCGCAGCTGCGCACCACGGTGGGTTAGCTGCACTCTTCGGTATTGACCGATGTGTAAAATACGTAATACTTTTTAGAAAGTCGTATTTATACAATAATACGATGGGGACTTTATCTTAGAGAACTAATTGGGAGTTTAAATTGTGAACAGTGCCACTCTCTCGGTCGCAGAACATGTAGACCATTAGCTGTATTGTATTTGGTGGGCAGAACACTGGCTTTCATGCGGCTAAACATGCTAAGATGCTAAACCTTTAGCTTTTGAATATTGTTTCGTTAGCCTCCTTAAAAATAAATGTAATATTAATTTCTAATGATTTAAAGAAAAATAAAATTATATTGCTAGACATTTGAAACTGCTTAGAGGAAAAATTCAGTCAACACAGTGCTACAGAAGAGTCTTTTATTACTGCTTTTTGAAGAAATACAAAGATGTCTGAAAAAAAAAACCAACTAATCAAGTGTGTCCTCTTGGAAATGTAGTAATGATAACAGCTCGCAGGATATACATATCAAGGTAAGACTTCCCGGCATTTTATTTCATCCCCTACCCCAGAGAACTACTCAAAGAAGGGCTGAAAAAAGTTTATTTGCTCCAAGTCACCTCCTAACCGGGTAGTTGACCCCCGGCCACGTTCCCCTATTCGTTAACAGCTAAACATCGAGCTAGCCGTGAGACAGGTAGCATAGCTTGGCATGGCAGAGGTCATACAGCTAACCGTGCTAGATGAAAACTTAAAATTGAATATGAAATGGGAACTCCCAGCATCTCCAAAAACTCACCGGTGTTTTTGTCAAAAGGAATTTACCAGCTGTGCTGATTAAAAGTGTGCAGGCCCAAATGTAAAAGCCACCAGGAAGACACAGGGTTTGAAGAGGATTGATATTCATGGCATCAATTTGTCCTACACCTGTACAATACTTAGTGTGACCTTGTTTTTAGCAATGCGGTCTGCAAAATAGCCACAAATTGTTGTTTTTTCTCTTTTTTTAAGTACATCAAGATCCATGGTTAAAGATATTCTTTCATACAATGGTGGCTGCATCATTCGTTCGGGTACAATTTGAATAAGTGGCAAATTGTGTAGCAACGTGTGGCTGGCAAAGTATATTCAAAATGATGTACACAAGCCAAACTGTTTAAAAGGTAGAGTGAATTGTTTAATTTAGCCAATATGCTTGCAGAAATGAAGAGTGAAGTGGTCTCGCTTTCTGTGTGTGTGTGGCATAATTGCAAAGGCAGATCATTGCCAAGTGTATAGCTGGATTTTTAACATCCGTGCCTTGTCCGCGCTCGCTGCACATACGACGACAATGAACCGAGCACGCGCTGCATTCGGTGACACCAGTCATTGCCCACGTTACACCTGCGGATCACGGGCAGCTTAATCAGCACAACGGGAGTAAAGTCAATTTAAAAGCACACCGTCTGCACCATTTACAGGCATGGCTTCACAGGAATTATGTCCCGGACCATTTCTTTGTTGAAGTCTCAAAAAATGCTGCGATCCCATCCTTTCTTTTTTTTTTTAAAAGGGAATTAAAAATGAATGCTAATTAGGGAGCTTTGGATCTTTGTCAAGTGTAATACTCAGGCAGCCGTGTTAGCTGTTTGGCCTCATTTCATGTCAAGGCTACCCACGTTCCTGCCTGTAGCTTATGTGCGTGCAAATTTGAATTGAGCCAATCCAACTCTCAGTATAAGGGCAAAAAAGCTTCTTTACAGAAATGTCAAAAACCACTCAGGGGATGGCTTTCGCCGCCTGAGATCCAATGTCAAGGGTTTTCTCGAGCCTGGTGTTTTTCCTTGTTCCAGTGTAAGTTCTGAGCGTGACTGTGACTGGTCGGCCCCGCGTGCCGGAAACCGCCTTCGCCTCTCGTTCCCATCTCGTCCATCAGCTCGTCTGAAATCTCATTTGGCGAGCAGAGGCAGAGGGAACAGAAGCAAAGGGGAACCACCCGGCTGATTTCGCCCCTCCACACGCGACCCCATTACCTAGGCAGTAAAAATCTCTCAGTGAGAAGATCCCAGACAGAGAACAAGCCTGCCGTCAAGCCCGGCAACTAATTAAACCTCTTTTCATAAATACATTTAATACTTCCTTCAGAGAATATAGTGTCCACTAAAAAAAAATTTAAAAAAAAAATCCACAATTTATATAAGACACATTCAAGTACTTCCATTTAGTTTGAGGAACCAACATTTAATTGAGAGGAACGAGAGCCACAGTGACGCTGAGCTCTAATGGTGGTGCCTCCTGTCTGACGTGTGTGTGTGTGTGTGTGTGTCAGTGTGTGTGTGTGTGTGTGTGTGTGTGTTAGAGAGAGAAAAAGAGGGCGAGAGAGAGAGAGAGAGAGAGAGAGCGCGCAACATAGAGGTGATGGGTGTCACTGTGTCTGCAAAGTCCAGTCCTTGGCGCCTCCTGCTCCGGTCTACACTTGGCTCAGGAAGTGGGCGCGACCGCTGTCTTCCAGGCGTCGCGTCAGGATCTCGCAGCCCGTCTCCGTCACCAGCAGAGTGTGTTCGAACTGGGCCGAGCGCTTCCCGTCCCTGGTGACTGCCGTCCAGCCGTCGGGCCACGTCTCGTCTTGCCAGCCACCTAGGGGCGGACACACACACACACACACACACACACACACACACACACACACACACACACACACACACACACACACCTCCGTTGGCTTATGTTATTTCAATACCCAAGGGACTCAAATACGTGCAGGACATTACGTCAGTCGAAACAGCATCACAACATTTACCCTCCATTTGCAAGAGAAAAAAATTCCATGCTGTCCTGGGAGTGAGGACGTCACCCAATTCAAATAGTTTTGCAAACTGTTTTGAAGCGTCCTGTACTTCCACAAATGCACATTTACGTTCCCCTTCAGCCGTTTTGGACGAGTCGGTGCGAAAAGTGTCTCCGGGATCCCTCGCGTCAACTGAAAGACCAGCCTCGACGAGAGCCACCTCCCTCGCGGTTGATGTAATTTTCTTTTAACCCCGTTTAAATCAGCCGCTCCGACCCACAATCTCAAAAAAAAAATCAGTTTGTTCCTGTAAAAGGAAGCTTGTCTTTATCGCTGCTGCCAAGCGCTCGCACGCAGGGGAACAATTGAGTCGCTATAAAAGTAATTAGGAGACGGACCTGGTCCTTACAAAAAAAGTGCCCTGAGATTGAGCTGTTTCGAGTGATTCATGTGATATAAAAAAAAATGGAATTGAACATTTCTGTGCTATTTTTGTAAGTTTAAAATGCATCTTAAAAAAAAACAACTTAAATGATCAGTTAACATTTGAATCCAGGTGAGGACGGAATGTGTGTGTTCTGATCAGAAAACAAATGTGAAATGTTCAGAAGCATCGGGCGCTCACCTTCACATATCATAGGCTCGATGGTGAACACGTGACCGGGCTTCATCACTCCGACCGCTTTGTTTTCTGTGGAACGAACGGAATCGAAAACCCATTAGTTCAGGCTGGAGTCGTTGTCGTCGCGTCCCCGCTGGCACGCCCGGCGACTCACTGGCATAATGTGGCACGTTGGGGGCCGTGTGGAACAGCCTGTGGATGCCGTGGCCGCAGTAGCTGCGCACTACGGAGAAGCCGTTTGCCTGGGCGTGCTTCTGGATGATGTTGCCCAGCTCTCTGTAGCGGATGCCAGGCTTCACTGTGGGGAAAGAAAAAAAAAAGCGAGGCGCTTTAGGTCCCTGTAGCGTCCAACTGTTGGTCCAGGGCGAGACACAACTCTGACTCATCTCTGATCCCAGCATCTGTCGTCTCGCAAGTCATTATTCTAACAGGCACGATTCCTGAGCTGAATGTGCGTAAGGCTTTCTCATGGAGCAGCGTCAGTCACTTGAAGGTCACTGTCGGATTAACAGCGAAAAAGAGAAGCGTCTTATCATCAGCGCCGACCGGAACTCAATTCAAAAAAACTTAACGGGACTCAGGAAACTGAATATGCATCACCGAGGGACGGATGTGACCGTCCATCCCTCAAAGATTCCTGAAACCTTGACGCCTCAGCCTCTTTTTTTTTTCTCCCCCCAGCAGAAAAAATCCCCCTTCCCTCGGGGCGTTCCTGAGATGGCGCTGGATAAAAGGCCAGAGGTGAGCTCTGGAGGGGATCGTGGAGTTCATCATAAATGACCGTTTCAATGGAAACGCTTGGGTTGTAATTGATGGGAAACCCTACATTTAGCCAGAAACTGTGTACAATGCTTTACAAGACACTCGAGTTGAGTCATTTTAAGGCTGAAACAGAAAACACTTGTGAAGAAAGTCCTGATCGCACCGTCATCTCCGCAGCAGTTTTAGCCCAGTCCTTGGGCTTAAAAACGGGGATTAGAAATCCTGTCCAGAGCCCGGCAATTTAACCGGGGACGGAAAAGCTCATATTGAAAATCCAGCAATAATCTGGAATCGGCTGTGTTTACAAACATGAGCTCTGAGGAAAGGACGGCGGAGGCTCCTACCTGAGTCGATGGCTTGCATAAGGCATTCGTAGGTGGTCTGAACCAGCTTCTTGGCTCCTTCGTCCACGTCGCCGACATAGAAGGTTTCATTCAGGTCGCCGTGGAAACCGTTGTGGTAGACGGTGATGTCCACTGCGTTGAGAAGGCGGTGGATTATAACAATGTAATCAATAACAAGGTTGAACTGAGGGTCTAAATCTGATTTGTAACTCTATTAACAAAATGTAATTTTCAAAGAGATTGCACTTGGAAATTACTAAATAGGTAAACAGAGGCTCGAACCACTTAAGGACAAATGTCGTGACAGGAGAATCTGACGAGCAGAGCCCCACCGGTGGAGGCTAATGAAACAATTTGTCATGTGGGACCACGCGGCGACAGATAAGTTGTTGGCAAGTGCTCCATCAGACGCTCTGAGGGGAGCGTTGGATGGAGGACGCTGTCGGAGCAGAAATATTCATAAGGGCTAAAATTGGACACACTCCCGCTGACACCATTTTGAGGATGCCGCAACGGCTATTCATCACGGAGCGCCCGCAAAACTTTTTTAATATGACACTACCCCAGTTCCAAACTCGCCTCGGCTGTGGCGCAACGCTGCCATGACGCGATAAACACGGAGTCCTGAGAAGCGGCGATTCGGAGGATGGGGTGTGTGTGTGTGTGTGTGGGGGGGGGGGGGTCGCTCAGTCCGTTAAACGGATCAAAACCGTCATGGCACTCCATGCAATATTCATTCATAAGCTATGCCCCTTATCCTGCACACCGGAGCCAATCCCAGTGGTCACTGAGCAAGAGGCGGGGTTTGAATCTGGACGCCTCACCTGCCAATCAAACGGCCAAACATAGGGACATCAAACCATTCAATCTCCCATCTACACGTACGGACAGTTTTTAGCCTTGGATTAACTTGCTGACTTTTTTTTAATTTGTAGGGGAAAGCCAGGGATTCCAGACAGAACCCAAGCAGACACGGGGAGAACGTGGAGACTCGTCATAAAGAGAACCTAAGGACCTTCTCACTGTAAAGCCAGAATGGAAAGAACCGCGCCAAGCGACAGTCAGTCTTCAAATCTCCCATTATCATCAGTTTGACCGTAAACTGTCCAGTAAGACCATATCAGGCCTGGAAAATATCACCACCAATTACTGACGTGTCACTCTGGTACAATGCCGAAGAGCTATTAAGAGCCAGGGTTTTTAAACCAATGGTTAAATTCAATGGGAAGCCAGAGAGTCTCAGCTGAGGTCTCTTGGCATCTTGCTGCCTCATTCTGGAAAACAGCTCCGAGACGGCTTGAAGTGTGAATTCAAATAGGTAAACAGATAGTGTAATCTTAAAACCAGTTACAACCGTCCTCCTTTTAACATCTTTTCACTGGAAGAAACATGCACACAGGCTGCTTTATAGGGTTGTAAAAACAACCACCTAAATTCAGATTGAGGCTATGGTGAGCACAGGCACTCGATGACCCCGTCGGCTGCTACACGAGAGGAATTAAATATTTAGGGAGCATTTATAAGGGGTTTCCTTCTCACTGGAACTGAGACGGGGGAAGTTAGCTGCCGGCTGGATCTGGAGGTCGTCCTGAGGTTGTTTTCAAAGCGAAGAATTGGCTTCAAACACTACAATCGGAAGTAAAACGAGACCAAGTGGATTCTTAATCTGAGCGGACCCTCAAACGGCCAAAAAAAAAAAAAAAAAAAAAAGGCATCTATAAGTTGTTCAATATAAACTTTTTCTGCAGCAGTTTGGATGAAAAAAGGCGGCGTGGAACTATTTAACTGTAAGGAAAGTGAATATTAGGAAGAGCCGAGTCAGATAAATGAGACGTTCCAATCACGGCGAGCACAAACGGAATTAAAAGCGGCTTTAAAAAAAAAAAAAAACAATCTCGTGGAGTTGATGTGAAAGAAACAATTTAAGGTTTAATTTGCCGCATTTGAGAGATGGCGAGCACCTTAACTAGAATGTAATGAGTTGAAAATGGCACGTCAGGAGGTGGTGGATTTTTATTATGGAAGGATATGTACTCTGACATCACTAACTGTATCCACAAAACATTTATGGGAGTTGTTAAGAGCAAGTTTGACATTAGGAGGCTCCTGCACATTCAACAAATTTTAATGGTGGGGGAGCTTTTAAAAGGCAGTGATGTGATGATTACGGGGAAAATGAGCTGAAAATGGCATTGGTCTTCCAGGCAGAATACAGGGCAAGGGGGGTTAAAAGCCAGCACCTTAATTCCCTTGTTACTGCGATGGAGTTTATTATTTCTATACGGCTCACAAAATTTCCCGAGACCCAAAGATGCTGATATAGAGAAAAGTCGCACACTTCGCAGGGGTTATTCAGCCGTCGCCCTGAGCCACAAAGCTCTTTCTGAGGGCGGGAGTTGAAACCGCAAAAGATCTAGAATCCTGCAAGATGCCTAAATTGCAATTCTCAAGATCTCAAGGCCTGCTGTCACCATAGGGGGCCTGAGGTCAAGGGCCTCTGAAAAAGAGGATTACCAGATGTTGTCATTCAGGACAGTGACAGATCTAACGCAATGAAGGGGGAGGCTACCAGTCGCCGCATTAGCAACAGGTGGAAGAGGAGGGAGGAGGAAGGGAAGGAGGAGGAACTCCATAATGAGCGTGTGGGGGGAGATTTAAGATGGGGAGATGGATCAGGAACTGATTGACCTCAACTTGAGAGAGGAGCATCCCCGGCGCTGTTTTCAGACGATTCAGTGGGAGCTTTCTCATTCGACGATAAACCTGCTAACTGCTGAATAGAACGGGGCAATGGTTTCAATGAATTCTTCAATTTCAGGAATTAAATTTAAAGGTTTCTTAAGATCTCCAGGAAAATATTAGCAGCGACGACGAGAATAGCCAATGAGCTGAGGACTAACCTAGCTTAACTGACTCTTTGCACCTCCGTCCCGCTGCACCCATGTCGATCTGTGGAAGTTGGCCATTGTGAGCTTACCGTTGAGGATGTCTCCTTCCAGGAGTGGTCTTCGGTCCGGTATGCCGTGGCAGATGACTTCATTGACGGACGTGCAGCAGGATTTGGGGAAGTTGTAGTAGTTTAGAGGTGAGGGGTAGCAGTTCCTCTCTGTGCAAGCCTGAGCAGAAAAGAAATGTTTCGGAGGCGATAATTAAAGACGCCGAAGAGGCAACACGTGTCGCGAGGAGGGCCTTCCTATTTTCTCACTGTGGGTTTGCTGTCCGCCGGTAGCCCAAACCCACAGTGTTTGTGTGGATTTAATGAGGAGATCTGGCTGTGACAAGGTGGCGTCTTCCACACCAAAACACAACAACAAAGAAAAAAAGACAAGCGTTGGGTCGATTGACTGGCAGCGGAGCTCTTTCTCTCTCTGGTGGATTCACAGCGAGCATCCGTCTGTGTGTGTGTGTGTGTGTGTGTGTGTGTGTGTGTGTGTGTGCAAGCGTGCATGTTGATGTTTATTATTCGACTCGAGAGACATTAATTATTTATCAGCACTGTCTACTAATATATACGTAGGAGATAATCAACGCCGAAAGAGAATTACTTTGGAGGGAGCGCATCAGACTGATTTCGGAGGCATATTGTATTTGAAGTGAAACCTGGTAATTGTGCACAGAAGAAACGGGGAAAAAAAAAAAAACGCATCCAGAGCGAGTACCTACCAGATGTACCGCGTAGTCGATTTCCTCTGTCGTTACGCCAGGTTTGACCATCACGGCTGCGATGTCCAGGACTTCTCGTGCTAGCTGTAGGTCAGAAAATGAGAAAAAAACAACAACAAAAAAAAACGATAAATACCAAAAGAGGAAAAGCTCAACATTTACAGACAAACAAAGAAGTTGTACATTATAAGTGTATTATCTGTTTTCTTCGTAGGATCCGGCCTACCTTCAGTGTACAGACCAGGATCATACTCTACACACTTATCAATTAATCCCGAATTTTTTAAATGTAACTTAACACCCGAAAGGTATTTGAAATAATGAACGTACATGCAAATGCATTTTGAATACTCGACCCTTTATTGTGCTTTAACTGCGGTTAGAATTGTTGCGCATTTTGCCCGACGCGAGTTATCACAAATCGTGAGTCCCGACGTTAGCATTCCAGGAGCTTAGTTCTTGTTCATACTGGATCCACATCCATGGGACGGGACCTGAATCTCTAAAAAATTAAATACGTATAATATCTTAGAAAAGCGCATTTAGCTGCTACTCACATTACACTCCGGGGGTTTTGAAAAGGAAAACTCATTTTCCAATCTCAAACTGAGATATTATCCATACAAACAAAAGTGATTCAGTGCGGGAAAGTGCTGCCCTTCTCTCGTCTTGTATATTTAAAAAAAGTCAAAACATTTTCGGAAGTGAGGGGGAAAAGTAAATGCATAAACCACCTTCAAATTATCCTAAAAAAAAAAAAAAATCCACCTGCTTAAATATCTCTGCATACTGTATGTGTGTAGTGTGTGTGTGTGTATGTGTAGGAATAAGGAATCAATAAAAATCAACACAGAATTGACGATAGCATGTAAGTAGGTGTACACATTTACCTGATTGAATATAGTAGTGGTAACTGCTGGAATTACAATAACAGACGGATTGATTTAAGTCCCGTGTACTTAATTCATGCTCGCTATTTAACAGCCTAAATCTCAATTAGCAACGGTATTGATTTGTGCTAATTGCAACTGCTGACGTTACCTCATCATGTCACACCGAGCCGTGCACTCAATGCACGGTGTTTTCCGTTGAGGCACCACAGAATCGACCCGGTGCTACGGTGCTTAAGATAATTCTGTTCTTCAAAGGGGACTATTAACTGTGTTTTCGGCTCATTGCGCCTTACTCCTTGGATAATTTCGGTCCGACGGTCTCTTGTTTTCATCTCCATCTTGTTCGTGTTTTGATTTCAACTTCACCCGATGTCTCTTTAGACTTAGCGTTCAGCCTATCAGCAGGGGATGAGTGATGAAGAACAGAAAGGGTGAGCCCCAGCGCTCCGGATCCTGAGCTGATCTTTAACAACTGAGCTTTTCCAGCTCCCTTGGGCATCGTTTCAGGTTGAAGACCGAACCGTGTCCAGAGCCAGTCCGGCATTAAGCGGTGTGCTGTAGAACCCAACAACCAGAGGGGGGCGTGCGTGAAAGACTTATTGCAGGTAAGACTGGGATTGTAAACGACGAGAGGCCTCCATAAACCTCCCTCTCCTCCTCGTGGCTCCTTTTAGACTTCACAGCAGGAGGTCGAGAAAATTTCCCATCATCTCTGTAGATGAACAAGTCCGGATGTTGAGAAGACTAATCTAATACACAGCCCTTTGATGGAAAGCTCTTTATAGACATATTGATCATGACGAACTCGCTGCAACGGGAAACTGCGCCAGTAAAATGTAAAAAATGTCAGGTTACCTTGCACACCACCCTCATGCCTTCGATGTCGTCAGGGGAGAGAATCTTGATCTGCGACGTCCCCTTTAGAAACTGCTCAGACTCAGACATCCCTGCGGGGGGGGGGGGGGGGGGGGGGGGGGAAAT
>CAAKHD010010482.1:114701-128203 GCA_901007705.1 Fistularia tabacaria
CTCATTAGTAACTGCTAAATGAGGATATGTTCCATATGGCAAACTTCACTGTAGCTTGTCGGAGCGATGGCCACTAGGGGATCTTCACTGTATTGCTCTCTCTCTCTCTCTCTCTCTCTCTCTCACACACACACACACACACACACACACACACACCTCCATGATCACATCACACTGTGGTGTGACATTTTTAAATCTGGGCGGAAAACGGAAGTGAGTCAGGTTGCACATCCAAAAACTACAACCGAAGCAGAGTGTCACACTGTTACAATGTAAGAACACTGATATCTGCCGCTGACCGTGCAAATAAAGCATGCTATTCGCATCTTTATATATATGGACAAGGTGTCTTACTTGTTAACCATAACTTCCATAACAGGTTTTGAGTTTTTCAGCTGAATGTATAAGTATGCGATATCCTCTACAATGCAACATCATTCTCACAACTTGTGGCAAACAATCGGAACGTGTTATAATTGGAAACTGTCCATGGTATTAGTGAATATACCTCAATACCAGTATTATTTACGTTAGCTGGAGCTTGCCTCTGGTAAGTTTACCGAGAATAGCTTTAGTGCACAGAACTCTGTCCTGCACTCACAGCTGAGTAGCCATGAGTTAGCAAGCTAACGCTAAAGCATTGGCCGCAGGCCTGACTGTCAAAGAGTGGAGGGTCTGCAGAAACCCCGGTTTGCAGTAACGGCTCTCTCCCGTCTCTGTGTCGGGACATGTCATGGAAGCACTCGGCAACTTTTTGCCAACGGGCTATCAGCTGTTTACCAAGCCCTTTGCACATGTCTGCCTAGCATGACAGTTAGCAGCCGCGTGATAAGACAGGGGCCCTCGGTGCGCCGCTGCGGCGGGACAGTCCAAGTAGATCGGCCGGGAAAACAGCAGTACCTGCGAGCAGAAGTAGGAGCCTTGAATGCCGAGCTTGATACATGTGGGACACTGCAGTTTGGCGTCCTTGCTGCAGCCCTCGGTCTCACACTCCCTTCTAGCCTCGGTGCTCGCCATGCCTTCGCGTGCAAGCCGGGGGTGGAGTCGCCGCGAAGCGGCCAGCCAACGGCGGCTCACCGCGCATGTCCGCGGCGGGGGGGTCAGATGGCGCGCCCTCGTCCAATCACGAGAGACTATCCAAACACAGATTTGTAAGATGGCGACCGCCGAACCGGTGAGCACTTTCTCCCCAAACACATCGGAACATTTGCGGGGGGTTTCGGGGTTTAATTAAAGGGCGTCGTAATGGCCGCTGTCCGATATACGAGTCCTAACACAAGCCCCGGGCCGGAAAGAGATAGTTGTTACGCCGCCCCGCATAGTTTAGTGCTATTTTTCAAGTTGACGGCTGTGCCACGACCGGGGCGTAACGTAAAAGGCGGAATGGTTGTGTGTGGATATCTCCCAACTTTTAGGCTGACGTTGTGGCTAACCGTCACGCCGCTCAGCCAACGCGGAGACAAACCACCTTCGGCGACCATATGTCGTTAAAAAGAGAATTGCCGTTCTCCGAAAGGGGCTGCTGGAAGCTTCGACGGGGGTTCAATTGTGCACCGAAAAGCTAAATCGGCACATATCAACTAGTTAACTCCGCTCTCCGCCGGCTTCCATAACGCAGCCTTAGCTATTTTGGAAGCTAACCGGGAGATCCGGGCGAGCCTAATTTAAGCTAATTTCAAAACAATCGAAAACACATTTTATGTTCATTTTTACAGCTAAGTACTACTTTTCAAACAGCCCGAGTTGTGTGAAATGACATATAGTCGCCGAATTGTTTTATATCGAATAAATAATTCCTGCAAAAGTGTGTGGGGGCGGTGCGTGGGCAACTGTCGTGCGGTGTCAGCGGCGAACACGGGAGCGAAGGTTTCGCTGCTCCCGATTAACGGTGCCGTTGGCGGTGCCACCGGGGAACCAGATGTTCCCTCTGAATTCTTTAAATTGCAAACTCTGCTTACAGGTAATTCAAGGAAATTCGAGCTGCCATTGGAAAGCACTTATTAGAAATGCACAAACGTGTCATTGTACCACTTTTTATTGTTGTTTTGCAACCTTAAAAAAAAAACAAACAAAACAATTCGACATCTGTCAAGTTGGGTATCTTCTTCAATTTTAGCTTCAGAAAGCTATGAGTGACCGCCTGCATGTGTACTTCAATTATCTTTAGGAAACCAACCCAAGTCCACCCCTGCCGGATGAGGATGGAACCGAAGAGCCTGCAGAGACCGGCCAGGAGATCGTGAACCCGGAGGCCTACATCAAACACCCGCTGCAGAACAGGTCGGGACGCCCAGGAAAGCCGCAGATAGCTCTGTCGTGGAAATGTTCTAAATAGGGATGGGATTAAAAAAATATCGAACTAGTTAGAGGCAAGTCAATTGATTTCAAATTAATCATTTTTAATCGCATTTCAATTTTTGACAGCACAAGAAACAAATCTAGTAATACCTTGACTTACGATTTTACTTGGTTCCATGACCGAGCTCATAACTCAATATACTCGTATATCAAAGGAAATTTCTCCATTAAAATTAAGTGAAATGCTATTAATACATTTCAGTCCCTTCTTTTGTTACGTGTTTTTAAAGTTACGTGCTTTTAAGAGAAATGTACTTGAAAAGTAATAAGTAATGTACAAAAAATACTTGTTAGAGAGATTATAAAAAAAATAAAATATATTAAGTGTATTTACCTTGAAGATCAGACAAAGATGCCAGCGGCGGTGAAGGAGGTTTGGGGAGTTTTTCAGTTTGTGCTCTATTGCTTAACTTACCTGCTACACACTTAATGCTACAATGTATTGTTAAATGCAGTCTGCACACTATGCTAAAGGTAATTTTGCGACAGTGAATGCCAGTCCTCGTTTGAAAATGATCAAACCTTCCACGACTGTCTTTGGATGACTCTTTCGATGCCTCATCTGTTGATGTTTCCACCGTCTGCTGCACCAAATTCCTGTAAATGTGTGGCGCCTTCTCACACATGATGCTCTCAGCATCTCTCCAACAACATCTCCATCTCTTCAAATTCTTTCTCTTTGAAACTTCCCCACTGTTGCATGATTAAAGGGAACATTGTATTCCTCTTCTATTCATGGACAAGTGGACAACATGCACACCTCACTCATGTTTTTCCATGATTTTCGCCGGGCTACCCAGTGACAGGCGGTGTGTCCGACTTTTTTTAAATTGCACTTCATGGACAGCAGCGAACACGTTGTCGTCAAACGCTTGTCCCCCCTTGCTAAAAAATCGACTGAGTGGTGGCTCATATCTTGGAAAATTCCTAAGTTGATGCACTCGTAAGTCAAGGTTCCACTATATAAGCTTGAGCATTAGCTTAAACTACGTGAGCTTAAACTTCAAAGTTTTCAAAATAAATTGGTTAATTTCCCCATCAGTCTGGGCCAAAGACCAATAGATGAGTGCAAGAAACGCATCGGTATCTCTTCTCCATGACCTGTGATACTTCCCTCTCATCCTCAAACAGCTGCTGGATTTTTTTTGACTGTGTCTTTCTGGATGGCAGTTCTTGATACTCACCAGCTATATTGACCCTTATCTTCTGCCACAGAAAAGAGAGTGGTCTACGGTCCACAGCGATCACATCTCGCTAGTTAATTGGTCAATCTGTCCGATGTGGACTTGGACATTTTGTTTCTGAATTTGAGCCCCAACCTGGGGTCGAGTGTTGACTGGCAAAAATCGGCTTGCTCGTTTAAGAAATGCTGTTATCTTCCGTAGCACAGTTAACATTACCGACCTGCGTGCTAGCGCCAACGTGTTAAGTGTTGAGGCACTACCGGAGGGTCAAGGTTCCTCGGTGATTCAAGAAATCCTTCCCACGTAGAGTGCAAAGAACAGCAATTTTGTTGATCCTTCCATCTGGAAGTTTCTCATATTTAAATGTCCCTTCAACCCACGTCCTCTCATCTGCCTCACCCATCATGCCATCACACTGTGTGTCATTGTAATCTGTCCCCCTGGAACTCGACTACAGAGAAACCTCCACAGTGCAAATTGAAGCGCGATTAAAATGAGTTAATTTTCTGTGCATGACAGGTCATGAACAGGACCCTCATTCATCCACTGTGTGTAGAAAAGGTTCTTAATTCTTGTGTACAACTAAAAATTCAGAGTGTGCGTAAGTACAAAAAAATTCGTACTTATCAAACGTGTGAGCACCTGTAGTACGCGCACTTGTAAGTGATCTCTGTTGATAAATCCCACCTGTTTGAAACACCCATGCTCATGCATATTTAGCCTCAATTGCATTCAGACACACCGCCAATTGACCACATATGGAAGCCACGATCCCTTTAAGGATTGAATGGACTTTTTTTCCTTTCTGAAATCATTGCAAAGAGGGCGCAGAAGAGCAATTTCACCGATACAGAGATTGAGGCTCTCGTAAGGGAAGTTGAAACGAACCACAAAATACTGTTTGGCCGATTTAATGCAGGCATTACAAACAAAAGAAAGAATTCAATGCGGGAGAAGGTAACTGCCGCAGTTAATTTCATTGGATTAGATCGAGCAGTTGTCCGAAATAAAAGAGAAATGGTGTGCCGTAAAAGTCATCGCCAAAGGTGTGTCACGGCTCACAAATTGCCATAGAGATCTTGTAATAACAAAAAAAGCCCAGAAAATACATTTGAACTGTTATAACACACCAATCAGCCAGCCATCCTCAACAGCTCCTGCTTGGAGGCCCACATCCACTGAGCTGTTCTGCAGAATGAATGAGTTGTGCGTTCTTCCAGGCCACCAGGCAACAACGTTTAACAGAGACATAAGTGGCTCACAGATTATTTGCACATTGATTGACTTCAATCCTTTCCTGTATACATGGCTGCATTCATTGTGTGATGGTGCTTTTATTGTGATGTGGGTGCAATCTAAGGCTCCAATTGTGTTTGAGAATCTGGCGGTGATGTGAAATCATTGTTTAATATTGGCTTGTTGGTGATGGCTGTACAGGAACTTGATGTAAATTGTGGCCAGAGGAAATTATTGCATCCAACACGGCCGATACAGTTCTGCTTACTGTTGGCTGAGAAATGTCGCATATGTCTCCAGTCTCCCGCTGAAATCTTTCGGTGGCCAAAAATCCCACGGTAGACAGGAACTGGAGGTGCACTGTGATGGCTATGGTCTCTCGCTCCAACATGGGTTGTAAATCTCGGCATAAATCAGTCAATTCCTTTTTTGAGGAGGCGGGATCTGCTTAGAAGCCACTCCGTGCTCTCGCTGAGCAGATCCGCACGCTCTTTTCAAAACAAGGTGCTCCAAATACCCCAATAGTGCAACATAACCCATGGCACGTGCCATTCAAGTTCTTTTTGGGTTGTTCTGTCAAAGCTGTCTTTTATAATTTTGTTGTAACACCAGTTATTCACATTGTCTGATAAATTCGTCATTGAGAAATCTTATTCATTAGAGGCAATGAGGGGCATGTATGCGGTTTAAGTTCACTGACCACTGTAACTCTGAGTGCCTTCTATTTGTAGTTTGTTCATTGTACTACCACCAGGTTTTGTGCGTACACATAATAAGAGTTGTGCGTACTTCAGCGCATGTTCCTACGCACAAGTAGGATTCATCACAAGTTGATGAATCCAATACTTTTTCATGGAAATGTTCGTACGCACTCTTTCCTCTCACTGCTGTGTGTACGCACCTTGATCAATGAGGCCCCAGGTGCAGTAGTCCTTTTACATCAGAGACACACAATTTCAGACTTTATTTTTTCTAAGGATTTCCTTTTAACCCGACATTACTCTTAATGATTGGTTGGCACTCTGTTCTTCATTATATCCCTCAGAATGTTGTTTTTTTATGCTGGCATTATAAAGTACCGTCTTTGAAAATGTCAGTGTGTGAATGTGTCACGTTTAGTTGCTTTGGGGATTAGCTGAGGATTTAACATTTAAAAATGATGGAAAGTATGTATATAAATATATATTAATATATATATAAACTACAAGGAGTTTTAGCACTGCCTTTTTTCTTCAGTGATGTTTTACGGCATGTGCTATCCAGAGAGTTGGATTATCAGCTCCCTCTGTGGTCGCTGCTTCCACTGTGGTCTTTCAGAAGCTTTAAAAGCAGAATCAAAACAAGTCTTAAAGTGCAGTTTAGAAGGAAATCACTGCGGTGGTCAACGATCACACCCAGGCCATGAATATTTAATGTGTTTTCTTCTGTTATTCATCAGACGGTAATAGTAATATAATTGATTTTCTGGCAAATTTTCTTGGAGATGACGCCTCTGCTGGAAATCCCGCCAGCGAAAATTCTGTTCTTTTGCAAAGCATTTCTGTCGATGTGAGAGTAGATAACATTTTTTGTTGGGAACGTGTTTTTTCAAAGTAGAATATTTCCGCATCAGTTCATATTTTACAAAAAGATAATCTGTGGCTGCATACGTCCACGTGCCAGTTGGATTAATTGTGTTGGTTATATTGCTTAGATGGATATGCCACTGCACCTCAGGTCCCCGCTGTCTCTCAACATTTAAAACATGAGCTGAGAGTAGACATGACACTGATCTTTGCCCCCCCGCTAGTTTGTTCATTGGCAGATTACAGGCCCGTCAAGGATACAGAGATGAGGGATGTGGTGTCAGACACTGTTTGCTGGTATAATCAGCTGATATTAGCCTACCCCACGTTTTAGCACCATTGACCAAATGAGTATTAATAGATGGTTCCAAAGCATCATTATCTTTTTTACACTAAGTTCATCCAGCCTCGTGTTTGGACTCCGGCGCTAACCTCCTCTGGACAGTTTGCATAAATGGTTACCGTGCAGTCTCTGCACCTTGGCAGATGGCAGCGAATCCAAGTGTTGATTTCACGCCGCACTGTTAATTAGCTGCTGAAATGTATTGCTGAAAAGTAATTAAATGTCTCTCTCGTGAGAGGAACAAGCGTGGCAGGTGATGGCAGATTGCGCTGCACTGAGCCGAGAACTGTCAGTGAACAACGAGCTCACGTATCTGCAATTTAATGCAGTTTTGATGCCTAATGCGAGCACAATCTACATACTCTTATCTTGTAATTCTTAGTAAAATATGGATCACTATCTAGAGTCCTATGGCAGTCCAGCTCTGCTATTTACCTGTTGCTTTTTTCCTGTTTGATCCATATCTAGACTGTCCCTGGCATTGGGCTATTTGCCAGGCTGAGCTCACCTCGTAACTGGCTCGAGCCGACAATCGTCGAAACTTCCTCTCCTTTTATTTCGGCACTGGCAGCAGGTCAGCTGCCTGGTTACCTCGTAAGCTCCTCACACAGCAGATGTCCTCCCTCTCTGCATTCTCACATCATCATACCTGCGGCAGCTCACATAGCGCAACGTAGCTCGGCTCCCCACACCAATATCAGCCGTGAACCTCAAAAGGATTTAGACACTTGTTTTTTTAAACTGGCTGAAGTTGCAAAATGTAAACAGCAGTCCTCCTGCCCTGCCTTCCAAAAATTGGTTTTGCTCTAAATTGTAGGAATCTAACCAAGTGGCTGTCAGGTATTTGCCCTGAGAAACAGTGTATTCCGACATCTACGGCCAAATTTACTACACAGAAACCTCAGTAAGTAATTAATACTGTTATGAAACAGGTTGGACGCTCGGCATCAGGGGTTTTTGCTTTAGAATTCAAGCTCTGCCTCCAGATGGGTACACAGGGAACTATAAATGCCAATTGCATCCATCATCCGCGTCATAGAAAAAGATTGGTGACCTCAGCTTGGCACTGTTTGTTTGAGCTCTCAGCGCAGCTCGGCAACCCATCGACCCACGCATGCCCCGCACAAATGAATGGAATCCTATTGAAGTGAAACGGTGACAGGGGTCTACCGCCGTGTGACTACAATGCAGGCCTGTGTTCAGCGGGCTGATTAAAGAACAAATAACACTCGTTTGAAAAAAAGAAAAATGGGAAAAAATTACAAAACAACTCTCCAGAGAGCAGCTCCAGGTGTTCATGGAGTATTCCACTTATATTTCAAATTTACGGATGTGAATATCATAGAAGGCCTTTCCCAACACTTTTAATAAAAACAATACAGCTGCTGCTGTTGAAACAATTATAGCCAAAATAAAGAGTTGTAGAAGCGTAACCAGATTTCTATTCTTAAACTGCACAGAGGGATAAAATGTGTTTTGAAAGCAAACAGTGCCATCTTTAAGCTTTATATCCCACCCACCTTGTTTCGTATATCGAGGTGATAATGGAGTGAGGGCACGGAGTCAAATCCCCATTTCTGCTGGTGGTCGCGAGGGCTCGTCGGTCAGAGCATTCTCAAGGTGCTGCTTCATGTCATTGCTTTTTTTTTAGCAGGAGCCTCTACACCGCTGGGCCACCGCGTTTTCCTTGGAGACTGTCATTAAGAACAGCAGTGTCCTGGGAGGGCTGCGCGCTCCTTTGAATACACCCCCACCACCCAGTGACACATTAAACGACCTCCCCTGAAGTCACGCTCTTTTTCTTGAACTTGAAAGAGCTTAAGGTAGCTGCTGAGCCACTGGGAGGATCCAACATTAAAGAAGTCTTGACACGCCATCACAATTAATAGGACAGCAGAAGTGAGGGCGTGATTTGGCGAGCGATCCGTGTCGGCAGCACCTGCATGCATCAGCGTGGCCCTCGTGCGGCCCGAAGCTCGGCGGCTCTCCTTGACTTTTGTTTACCTGGTGTTTAATTGGAGGCTCGCCACACTCATGCAAATTCCCCACGTGTGCTTCACCCCAACAGATGGTCCCTCTGGTTCTTCAAGAACGACAAGAGCAAAACATGGCAGGCCAACCTGCGGCTCATCTCCAAGTTCGACACGGTGGAAGATTTCTGGGCGTAAGAAGCAGGGAATTTGTTGCAGTCTTTGTATTTTCCAGCAGTAACTGCAGTACCTATAGAAGTCGGATGACCCCCCCCCCCTCCCCGACTGTGTACTTCTACTCACTTTTGGTTCATTTGGTTTCAGCCTCTACAATCACATCCAGCTGTCGAGCAATCTCATGTCAGGCTGCGATTACTCCCTTTTCAAGGTAAGTTTGATTCATTCATCTTCATTGTTGCATCTTGTTTAGGGCTGCAACTATTGACAATTTCAATAGTCAACTCGTCATCGACTACTGTGACGACTAGTCCACTGGTCAGAGGAGGAACAAGAAACGATGGCTCGCAATCTTTTTATTGCAGCAATAAAATACACTTTCTTTTCAGAATTCTTTTCATAAAAAAGTCTGTTAAAGAAGTGTTCACCTCATTATTCAACAACTATTGCAAGTGGTAATAAAAAATGCTTTTGTTTCCCTCAAACAAAAGGGCATTTTGTGCACAACACCTACAGTGCCGAACAAAGTTTGTTTAACAAATGATTAATACTTAATACTCTTGATACTCAAGAGTTTTAATCAGCGATAGAATAGACATTTCTTTGTCAAACTTGCATGCGTCTCTTTGGCGTTAGCCTGGCTTCAGTCGCCTCCACGCTGATGCTTCCCCTCCTGTTCCCAGGTCAGGGGTGTGTGTGTGCTACCAGTGCATCAAAGATTCGGGAAAAGTGAGATGTCTCACTTTGAGCTACTTCAGTTGGCTATGGTGAAACATGGACATCACTCATGACCTGTTGACTTCTATATTTGTGGACGACTAATTTTGCTGTTGGCTCTTGTTTGACTTGTTATTCCAGCGCTAATCTTCTAGAAACTGGTAGAGAGAAGTGCATCCAACTTCGTGAGCCTTGTTGTTATTGTCTTCGGCCTCTTAGCTGATATTTGGTTTCCCAGAGCTCGATACTTTAAACAAACAGTGTACATTTCTGCTGCATCCGGATGTGACAGACGTCTTATCAGATAAAAATGTTGTGCATTCCCGTCGAGGGTACATGAAATCTGGAGGGTTAAATCAGGAACTTTTTCACCATTTGGGGTTTTTTGAGAGGAAGCTGCCATGCTGATTCACTGTGAAACACAAAGAGTGTTTTGTAAAATAAAGAACTTGTCTTGACCTTCTCTCGGCAGAGGGGTGGGGGTAATTACGGCATTTACGTGTCTCTATTCTCGTAAACATTTCGGATATAACAAACAAAGCAGCAGAAAAAAAGCCAGATTTTCACAAATGAATTCAATAAATCAGTCGAAAACACGCTGAATCATTTATGCATCGATTCTCCGGACTAATTCAGACTGGAGACAGGTTTTATTTTTTTTTCCCTGGCTAAATCTTAATATGAACTCAGAGCCCATCAGCAAAAGAGCCAGGATAATGAGCTGTTATGAACAACAATGAGACGTGCAGAAGGAAGTTGAGCAACTTGAGTGGCATACAGCAGCTTCTAATTACACCCTGTCTGAGGTCAGGCTGTTTTCTAGTGCCAATCATTACCTGGATCCTCTCTGCCCAGGGCCAACTTAACAGATTATCTGAAGAAGTGGATCCTCCACCCCTGCACATTAAGAGTCTCAACAATAGAAATCCAAGAAAATAACAAAAAAAAAGTTGGATGTCAAGTATGTGCACAGAAACAGAAAATTGGATAAAAGGGATTTAACCAGCCCTGCAATTGATGCAGTACACATCTAGTATCCCAATCTGACTTTAACAACAGGAACTGGATTAGGAGCCATCATTATTTTTTCTTGAAGATGTCAACATTAAGATCATCCCTAAAAGTTAGGTTGGTTTTTTTTTTCGCTTTTTTTTTCGGCGCAGGATGGCATCGAACCCATGTGGGAGGACGAGAGGAACAAGCGTGGCGGCCGGTGGCTGATCACACTCACCAAGCAGCAGAGGAGATTAGACCTGGACCGCTTCTGGTTGGAGACTGTAAGTCGGAGGACGCCGCAGGCTACATTTGCTCACCTAGGCGGCGCTGCAGCTTCTTAAGCATCTGAAAGTTTAGCGATGGGCTGCTAGCAGACACCAGTGTAGTGTAACTCAATCTTGCTGTCGGACTCCAACAAAAAAACTTCTAACGGTGTTTATGACTATCTGCGAAATCGCTCGAGTGCTATTAATTTTTCACAAAATGAGCAGAGCCGTAAAAAATCAGGGCTCTTTCTGCTTGTTTTTTTAACGTTAGCTCAATCCCACATGGCCCCAGACCGTTCATATCAGTGAACATTGCCTGTATTGCCTGTAAAGAGCCCCTCTCCCCCAATACATGCGATCTAGCGCTTTACGTTACCATGGTTGTTAGGCAGTACATTCACGAGAGGGCGATGCAGAGTTCAGACTTCACTTCCCGTTTCCAAGGTAAGTGCTCCCTTTCAGACAACAGGAAGAAGACGCAAACGGTGGCACCCGATTAAAAACAGGGTGGCATGTGGACAGAGAATTCTTCTCCCTGGTTTTACCAATGCCGTGTTGTCTTCTTCTCTGCTCCTTTCACTGGTCAGACCTGAGCATTCTGCGCGATACTGACCCCTCATGACTTCCAGTGGTACTGCTTGGTTTGCTGCATTTGGCTACGCGTCTTGCGAGCTCCCTGAGAATGTACAGAATTCCGCAAGAAATGAATGCAGAGGACAGACAGAAGGCTCTGAAAGGCATATGTGCATTCAATGTTGAGCACGAATAATCCCTTACTGTGCTGTCGGTCCTCGTGAGGGGACCATAGTGCCACCTAATGGCAGAAAAAAGTCTTGGAGGATGTGGGTTACGTACGTTTTATTTTTCAAAACAATTGGGTCGAGGTGACATTCCCTGCTTGAAAACTAGCGTAAACTCCGACACAGTGGACTGCACGGCGCTCGCCGGCTGCAGGTTATTAATCCCGTCCATTGGTGTTAATGGCTGACATTGTGGTACCGCGATGCTCATCAAATTCGATTGATGCCTGAGATAACTTTTGTCGTTTAATGTCTCCTCATCATTATGAATTCCATTAAGTGGCCACTGTGTCGGAGCTCCTAATTTATCTTATTATACTCCATAAAAGGGTTATGCCTTCCAAACTGGCGAGTGGCAGATTTACCTCCAGGCCTCTAGAGGGCATTCGGACTTAGAAGGACCTTCTTAGACTCCTGTGTCTGTTTGTGTGTTCGTCTCAGACCGTAAACCCTTTTTTTTGTGTCTTTGGACTTGGCCCTCAGCCTCAGCAGGAATGTGATAATATCACAACAGTAACAGCACACTCCACCTCCCATATTCGCTTTGGGGGAAGTTGTTTCTATCTGGCTCACTTGACAGGAAGAAGTGATTAAACTTTGGCGGGCAGAGGCTACTTTGAACCAACGCTTTGTAACTTCAGATTTTCTCTTGGAAATGTTGACGTCCTTCGCCTAAACGCAGCGGTAACGCTGGTAATCCGTCTCTGTCACCTCCGCAGCTCCTGTGTTTAGTCGGCGAGGCTTTTGACGACTACAGCGACGACGTCTGTGGCGCCGTGGTCAACATCCGCACGAAAGGAGATAAAATCGCCGTCTGGACATCAGACTACGAGAACCGGGACGCCGTAACTCACATAGGGTGAATCAGACGTTTCTGTCGGGTGAAGAGCCCGTTGGTGCCGATGCCTCCCTCCTGGACGCTCATCGGCCCCCTGTGTTTGTCAACAGGAGAGTCTACAAGGAGCGCCTTGGCCTCCCGATGAAGATGACCATTGGCTACCAGTCCCACGCAGACACGGCTACCAAAAGCGGATCGACCACCAAGAACAAATTTGTCGTTTGAGAAATGCCTTCTGTGCCTCTTATCTTCTTGTCTTATTTGTTGTTGGTGTGTATGTTTACGTTTGCTGCAAAGACTCTGCGGACTGCAATCTGAAAACAAACAAACAAACAAACAACAAACATCCAATCCAAGACGACTCGCCAAATGTTACCGTAGCCCGCCGGGAGCTCGGACCACAGAATGGCGCCCACCAACGGACGAAACTGCATCTTCCAAAACTCGAGTCATGAGAGGTATTAACAGCTGACATCTAGAGTGCTGCAAACTCTTAGACAGAAATTTTTTTCGTTGATTTTCTTTTTTTTTTTTTTTTTTAAGTGGCAGGGAATCCTGAATTGCAAATACAAATGCATATATATCTTTCATTTCCTACAGCACCAGTGGTTTTGCTGTAATCCTTTGACGTTCAGCCCTTTTAATTTATTATTTTAATTTGCCTGCATATTAATAGATTCTTAGATCTTGTTTTATGCTTTTATTTTTCCTTTGTTTTGTTTTTCCCTGAACTGTTGCACGTAATCAACCCCTTTTAAAAAAAGAAAAAAAAAAAAAGAAAAAAAAAGTATTTCATGACTCACATTCATTTGAGTGTTAATATAATTAAACATTGGTTTTGCAATTATTACCGGACAAACGGTGATTTCCTCCTGGCACTTTGTTTGTTTTTTTTGTGACTATATTTGCTTTTTTTTTTTTTCTTTTTTTTTTTTTTTTTTTTTTTTTTTTTTTTTTTTTTTTTTTTTTTTTGCAGCTGCCTCCATCTGAGACGAGGAGAAAGTCCAGCCTCAGTGACTGGTCTTTCACTCCTCACCTTAAAATATACATTT
>CAAKHD010010482.1:131526-141626 GCA_901007705.1 Fistularia tabacaria
GGGCGGTGGAGGCGGTCGTGTTTGCTCCCTCCCCCCCCGTTCGGGTCCGGCTCCTCTGCCGCCCCCCCGCCGCGGCGGCGGGGTGGGGGGGGGGGGGGGGGGGGGGGGGGGGGTATACCAAGTAGACAACAGCAGGTGGAAAAATGTGTGTCGGAAGAGGGGGTTTTGTGTGTGTGTGTGTGCGTGTGTGTGCACGCTCTAATTAGGATGATACATTGCCACCTACCATTAAAGGTGCAGGATGCAGCCATTTGTGCGACTTAAGGCTGTATTAGTTTGCCGTTCAGTAGCCGGACAATCAATTTCCCCAGGGGCCACTCATTCCTCCTCCCAGGGGACCGAGGATCAATGGCTGGATTTGTAAACCCAGATTAAATGAGCGAGGAGTGTAATCAGACTTGGTAGTTATCCCGTTCCGTCCCCCGGATGGAGCACGCCGGGGGGCCGGGGGGCCGGGGGGCTGGGGGGGGGTACGTTTAAAGCGTTAGCGCGTATGATTTGAAATGTACCTCGCAAATAGAATTTAAGAAACCCTCGCATTTGGAAACGGAGGCTGCAGGAACTCCGGGGGGGGGGGGGTCGATACCGACCCCCCCTCCCTCCGTCTGAGCCGCAGCTTCTGAAGGAGAGATCCCCACTCGTCAGACCGGCCTCGGCTCCACAGCTCCGACTTCAACACTTTATCGACGGGGTCGGACCCGCGCCTGTTTGTTAGTCCTGACCTTCGGCCGCCTTTGAGATCCAGGGACCGTCTGAAGAATCTTCTGGAGGAGGAGGAGGGCGAGTCCCCGCTTCCCCCCGAGACCCATGTTGTGTACGTGACGGATGTTGCCGGCCTTCCTGTTGATACGACATATTCATCCTCACACCTCAGCGTTCGTATCGACAGCCTGCCACCGTAAACTCGTCGCACCTGCGGGGGGAAGTGAAAGCTCGAAAACCAAGCACAGGAATGTTCTGTCTGCTCCAGAGGACGCCGGCGGATCCCGGCCGCCCCTGGGATCATTTCAAAGCACAGATCGAGAGCGCAGCTTCGCAATCGTGTTACTAAAACTGGCTGGTGATGACAGACTTCTGGTTAGCGCTCCTGCTTGACAGCGAGAAGGTCCCTGGTTCGTTTCCGATGGGGGACCCTTCTGTGTGGAGATGGCCCCCAATATCTGAGTTTCAGTTGCCCATTAGGTCATTTTTAAGCCCCGCCCATTTTTTGTTTATTCATTGATTTACAGTTAGTCTGGTGTTGATGAATACAGAACACGTCAGCAAAGCTAAGCTATGTCCGTTAGCAATCGTCATATGTTAATGAATGCGCAACCTGTTTAGGTTTCCATTCACTCATTCATTTTATGTGTGAGCTATATGCGGTTGAGCCAATCCCAACGGACTGTGGTTTGAGAGGCGGGGCTTAACCCAGAAGGGTCAGCTGTCAATCATAGAGACATCCGGCTATTCACCCATCGAGAGTCATCAGTGGGCCTTCAGATGGTCGCAGAGAACCTGGAACCTCGTCTTCTTCACAGTAAAAGTTTCCCTCTCTGTCTAATGCAGAAATCCTCTTAAAAACACTCGATATTTCAGATGACTATAATATTTAAACCTTGCCTGTGTGTGTTTACGGGCCGACTCTTCACCGCCCACCTCGAAGCCACTCGTCACCCTCTGGCGGCCGTTATCTGGCAGCGATACACAAACAGCCGCATCAGTGCAAGACGGCGTAAAGGGGCCAGGGACGTGTGATTAAGTGCGCCGTCTTTGTCTCCCGCTCGTTTTCGGCCCTGCGGGGCGTGCGCGGCGTACAATTTCCGCCAGAGCTGCGCGGGGCCGACGCCGAAATTCATCACGCCGCCTTCAAAGCAGGAGCCGGGATCGGGAACAGATGAATTAATTGTCGGCTCTGGCGATGCAGGTTTGCAGGAGGGAGTGACAGCTAAACAAAGGATGTGGGATTCTCCCCCCGTCGCCTCGCTGCTGCCTGCTTGCCTGCAGGTTTTCGCTTTTGTAGCCAAAAAAAAACAAAACCCTGAGCTCTTCTAACTTCTTCTGAAAAGATCACTTATCAGAATAATTCGATTTCAACCTGACGCCTTCCATTACTTGCTGCGTTTTCTGGCTCCTCATCAGCACCTCTGCTTATTTTCATTCCCCGGATGTTTATATTATATTTATGTTCACCGGCAAGCCAAAAAAAAGGTGGTAAAGCTAATATGCTAATAGAAGACAGCTCATCGTGCTGCACATGCATCTGGCTGCCTTCTAGACTTGAGATAGGTCAGTTATTTAAAAGCTGCTAGCGCTAGGTCGCATACTGTTACTACAACTATATATTTATGCTCACTGGCTAGCTAAAGAAAAGCATAGTAAAGCTAATATGCTAATGGAACGCAGCTCAACGTGCTACACTTGCAACTTGCCAGCTTCTAGACTTGAGATTGGTCAGTTATTTGGAGACCTAAAAGCTGCTAGCACTGCCGCTGCTACATCGCACACTGCAACTACAGCTACATATCTATGTTCACCGGTTAGCCAGTGCGAAAGGGGGTAAAGGTAATATGCTAATGGTTTGCAACTCAGCGTGCTGCATTTGCATCTAGCTGGCTTCTACAATTGAGATTGTTCATTTATTTAACATTTTCTAGCGCCACCACTGCTAAGTCGCACACTGCAACTACAGCTATATATTTATGCTCACCGGCTAGCTGAAGAAAAGGGTGGTAAACCTATTTGCTAACTGAATGCAGCTCATCGAGCTACATCTGCAGCTCGCCGGCTTCTAGACTTGAGATTGGTCAGTTATTTAGAAGCTGGTAGCACCGCCGCCGCCGCGAGGTCACATTCTGCAACATCAGCTGCAGGCGCACTTGCTAATGTTGCGAGAACACACACACACACACACACACACGCACACACACACACGGTGTGTCATGCAGTGCCGGATGCTGAGGCCCAGCAGGGCATCAGGCTGTGAAGATCCCCTGCAGAACCTCCTGCGGCTCTTTCCCTTGTAAATAGCAGGAGGATTCAAACCTGAAACCTCTCCAGAGGTCTCAGCTGAATATCACCCGACCCCCCCGCTGAGATGATCACATCCGTCCCTCTGCGGCCTCGTCTGACTCGCTGGGGGTCAGGGGATCGCCGGAGGCGGGGCGGAGCCGCTCAGGCGTGGCTCCTTCATCCTAAAAAGCCCGTGACGTCAAAACAGTACAAACACTTCAGCTCACTATGGCAACGCCTCTGGCATCATTAAACTACGGCAGCGTGATTGTTTTGTTCATGGGGGGTCATGAACGCCCCCCCCCCATCCACCCCCCCAGTCCTTGCCGTTTCCACCTCCCTGCACAACCTCAGTGAGATTGCAGCCAACATGATCGGGGCCAGATGCCCGAGACCCGCCCGGGGCGCCGCCTCCATCAGCTTGTCGTGACGAGAAAGGGGGGGGGGTTACAGGTCACGCCCCCCCCCCCCCACCCTCCTCCTTCTCCGGGCAAAGATTACCTATTTCAGGAGTGCAGCTTTTCCCTGTCGTCTCAGACATGAGCGGGCAGATTTATCTCGCCATCAGGAAAAAATTAAACAGTGATCGTGCTCCATGAAAGAAAAACCCACCGCCGCCCACCTCTGGCGCCGTGTACGCCCCCCTCCCCCTCCCCCACACACGTTTGTGAAAGCGCCTTCGCTCTCAAATTACCGTTGCCGTCGTCGCCTCACCTGACCTTCCCGGCGAGGAAAACCAGAAATGCCATGAGACTTCTGTTTAATCGCTCAGGGAAAAACACCGCGGAGAAACCACACTTACTGTTTATCAATCCGAAATGTCAAAATATCCCAGGCTTGGATTTACGCCCCCCGCCCGAACCCCACCCTGCCCATCTGCATCGGCAATCAGTCAAGAGAATATTCAACATTTTGGCCGGAGTCTGAACTTGCGCCGTCGTGAGGAGAATAACCGACGGCTCATTACCGTTCGTTAGCAAACGGCGTCGTGAGCGGAGAGGCCTTTCCCTCCTCCTCCTCCTCCTCCTTCTTCTTCTTCTTCTTTCTCTTCTTCTTCTTGAAGAATCCGCTGGCCAACAAAATGCCAAAAATGGAGGAAAGAAAAAAAGGGTCAAGCGTTCTTTGTGGCCTGTATGTTCTTCACTAAATGCTCACCTGGAGTGTGTTTTTTGATACTTTGGGGGGACGGAGAGTGTGCTGTACCTCAGTGGCGTTCACTGACGTTCATGGCTGCCGAGGCACTGAGTTCCTCTGGAGCGATATTTACAATTTATATGATACATTTTATCTTGCAAGCTGAAAACAATTTGCGGTCTTTTCTTTATTTCTGTATGAAGTCCACGCACATATACTTCTCCACAAAAAGCTGTTAAAAAACTCCTTGTTTTCTTGAATGTATTTTATTTATTTGATCCTACATTACTAATGGGAAGAGACAACAGTATCTCGCACCTGCCAACTCACATACACCCCCTTCAGGTGAGGCACAGTATCGTCTGCCTCACCTCTGACTTTTCTAAAAGGTTTATTTTCCAATCAGCGAGAATAATTGTGTCACGCACTTCCGCTAAAGACAATACACAGCTTGTAGAAGGTCGTGCTGTTCATAATAATACAATAAATCTTTCTAAAAACATTCTATTGGCGACATACTGAGAAACAGAAACGATCAAGCGCCACGCAGCTCAGTTTGCAAGGGACTGCACGTGCAGCTGTGCTCAGCTGCCGCGCCTCGGCTTACATTTGATCAGGATTCAGCGATTTGTTCTTGAGAACATTCAAAACATGATTGGAGTCATGCAGAAAATACATTTATAAATCAGATCAGCGGAAAAATGGTAATATTTTTCTTACATTATCACTGCAGGGCCTCACCAGCCTCCCCTGACCGCATGTCAGTGGTACTTCAGTATTGTGTGTTGACTAGATCAGTCATTGTAATCTACGGTATTAGGAATTTTAATCTGGTGAATACATGAATAGCTAATGATCACCTGGGTGCCGCGGTATTCCAGTGTTCTCCAAGAATGTTCCCCGTTCTATTCCAGGTTGTTCTCTGGGTCCTCCACGTTGTCCTGCATGGGTTCTCTCCAGGTTCTCCGCCTTCCAAAAACAGGAGGTCCATTGAAGACTTGTCCGCAGGTGTGAATGAGAGGGCGAATGCTTGGATAGCTGTGGTTGACAGCTGACCTGACCAGATGAAACCCAGCCTCTTACCCCAGAGTCTGCTGTGATTGGCTGCAGCGAGTGATAGGGAATGAAAGAACGAATAATGTGACTTTATCTTTTGTTATTTTTTTAGAGAAACATCTTTTTGATTGACAGCTCATTCATAGTTCCTGCAACAAAAGTGATGCGTTCAAGGACCAGAGGACTTCTTGAAATTGAACAAACCCGCAGGTCGTTCCAGACAGGATTGGATAAAACCGCAGCTCAGGTGAGGAGGGGGAGGAGGTAACGACGCGCAGCTGATGCCCATTCAACCGTCGCCATCGGGCCAGGGGTGAGGAGGACTGTTGGATGAAGCTGAGAGGTCCTTCAAGGAACAAAAGATCAGCGCTCTGTTTGGGAGCCGCGCCGCTATTGGTCGGCGGCGGTGAGTCCAATAAATATCTTTCAATACAGGCCTTACAACTTCGATAAATACTGCAGTTTTACAGCGGAGACCCTGAGAGGAGTACAATGATGTCGCTTGTACTCGATTTATTTGACTTTAACATTTCAAAGTCTGTGTGTATGAGTGTGTGTGTGTGTGTGTGTGTGTGGGGGGGGGGGTTAGCATAAATTACAGCAGTAAAAAGCCCAAAGAGCTCCAGGTGCTTTCAGTCTGGCTCACATCGACGCCAGAACCGGAGCCTGGTTCTATTTTGGTCCCCCCCCCCCCCATCACTCCGAAGTGTCAGGCGGTGCTTTGGGTGGGGGGGGGCAGTCTCCCCCCACAGGGCCGGAGACAGTGTTGGCTTGTCTAGTCAGAACCCCGTGGAGACGCGAGGCCCACAGGTACATGCTAATGAAGAGAGAGGAATCGATATTCCTGCCGTCCTCCCCACAGCAAGACACACACACACACATTTGTATTCCTGTACTTATTAGGTCCCTGCTATTGACTACACATGGTTACTTTGTTAAAGCAATTTATTTAAATTGGACGAATAATGAATACGCGCGTTATTTTCCTGTTGTTTATAGAGAAGCACTCTTTTATTCTGGTAACACAAATACGGCGGGGGGTGCTTCTCTTCGAAGCCCAGCCAGGATCGATCTGAGCGCTGAAGATTTCAAATGGAAAAAAAAAATGACATTTTGTTTTTGGAAAATGTTGCAGCCGTACCTGCAGTGACCCGATGCCTCCACTAGGGGGCGTGCTCACGGACAGACCTGAATGGTGGACGTGTGTTTCTCCTTTAACTTCATCGCTTTCCATTCATTCATCTACACGCATTTGGACTCCTCACCCTTTCCAGTCTCGAGGTTGTTGATGATGATGATGATAATATCATAATAGTCCTTCGTAGAAGAGACTGACATCAAAATTATCAGTGATGATGGCGCCACAATTCCAGCCCAGGGTTTGTTTTTTTTTGGGAGGCCTTTTGGCCGTTCCTTCAGATGCTGAAGGACCCCCACCCCCCACCCCCTCCACCCCTCCAAAACTCCATCCACAACCCGGTTCTGGATCTCCTGCATCCACCCAACCTGTTGTGGGGGGGGGGGGGGGGGGGGGTTGTCAGTGAAGAACAGGATGACTTAAAGACCTGCTGATGTGTACAAACCAGCGAGGATTACAGTGGATCTAGACCAAGTCACTTAGAGTAGAAGGGGGGGGTAAAAGCATCCTAGTGTCTTGGCTCCAGGCGGCGAGCTGCCGTCCACTCACGATGGCGGGGATTCACTTGGACCGCTGGATTCCATCGTCCAAAGCTAGACAAACTCACGTGGCTTAGCGCTTTCTGTTCATCTTTTCAGAATAAAAGCAGGCGAAAAATCTGTTTGTTTTCTTTGTTACCTGAGAATTTTTTATTTTTTTTTCTATTTTCTAAAATTGGTCGATTTTTCATCTGGATCGTGTGGATCCAGGGTCACCGACCCTCGAGAGAGAAAACATCGAAGCCAGCCGATCGTTGACGTCACATGACAGGGGGTTTGATTGACACACGAGTCCGAATATCGACCTCTCCCCAGGCAGCCGGATCGGCTTATCGGGGGAGGCGTCTTTGTCCATCAGCGGTTTAATGATTGAGTCCTTTCCGCGGAGACCGACTGGAGTCCTGGCCGATGGCGCTTATCTGCAGAAGCATCAGGGTGTGTGTGTGTGTGTGTGTGTGTGTGTGTTTGACCTGATTGCATTTGCCCATAATTACTGCAATCTCTTCCTTTCATCACCTCTAAATTCCAATTTGAAGTCATTGAGTAGGTTTGTTTTGTTTTTTTCCAGGGGCTGGAATTATAAAAGTTAGTGCATTTTTTTCACTGAACAGGTGCTCGGAGAAATGAACAATTCGTCAATTGATTTGATCGACATGTCGATTTCGGGGTTTTATCGTTGTTACAGATGAACACTGCAACACACTCACCCCTTCTTGTTTATAGTTGTCGTAAAAGGGAGAGCCCCTCCTGCATCCTGCTGTTGATTATAATCCCTTAAATCCCAAAAGTGTTTGCTTTGCCCAACCCCTCCGTCTCAAGACCGAACGGTGCCTTCAAGGGGACGAACCAGACTCTTTTTGCGGTGCTTTGACTCCGGCTGCGACGGGTTCTCGACCCCACGGCGACTCCACCCGGCCTCACACCTGTCGGGCCCCGGACCCCTGATAGGAAACATTTTAGTGAAGATGTGTGCGTTATTACTATAATAATAATATCATCCATTTCGTTGAAGGCGCCTTACTTGTCACTCAAGGACACGGTACACTCGAAACACAGATTTATATGAAAAAAAAAATAAAAACAACAATAAAAGTGACAAAGTGGTACGAAATAAATAAATATATTTACATATAAATGAATAAAAGTGACACAGCAGTGATGGAATAGGCCGCTTTAAACATGTATTTTGTGTTGTGATTTAAAGTGGGGGCAATCAGGCGAAATTATATTTCTGATGATAATGAATATCGTCAAAGATTAATTTTCCCCCAAAACTTTGGATTTTTTGATCAATTCGCATCCTTTTAATTACAATTGAAATGCATTGGTCTTTCCTCACGGGAACCCCCCCCCCCCAAAAAAAACCCGAATATTTTTCCCAAGTCAACCTTTTTTGTGTCTGTCGCTTCAGGCTTTTATTTTGAAGGCACCGACCTCTCCACTTCCGTCAGAGCGGCCAGCTTCACAGCTCTCTCTCTCTCTCTCTCTCTCTCCTCCTGTCATCCGGTGCGTCGCCCCGTTAAACCCGGAGCCGCCGCCGGGAAGGCAGAGCCTCCGGGACCGCGGGGAGAGAGGCGACATCCCGGGGAACCGGCGGAGGAGGAGGAAGAGGAGCGGGAGGAGGACATCCCGAACAGAAAGAAAGAAACAGAAAAACCAACAAAACAACTATTGATTATTGATCCATGAGTCCAGATTTCCATGGCGGCGGGAGAACTCCGAGGGGGGCGTGCGTGTGCGCGCGCGTGAGCCTCCGTGCGTGCGTGTGCGCAAGCACAGCGATGAGGAGGTGGATGCCGGCGCCCGGAGGAGCAGCTTCTTCACGGTAAGACACGCCGGAGGGTCCCCGCGCTCATCTGTTGCCGTGCTGGGACCCTCCACCCGTCTCCACCCCACGACACGCACACCTCAACTCGCGTGGGGGGGTGGGGGGGGCGATCTTGACACTTGGTTTCATCAGCAGCCTTGACGGGCGGGAGGGTGGAGGTGATGGAGGTGATGGAGGTGGAGAACAGCCGGCAAGTTGGATTGCGGAGCGGACTCGGTGCTCCGTGGGGGGTGCGTGGGTAGGTGGGGCGGTATAATGAGAGTTGTCGCCTCCACCCTCCGTGGAGCGTCACCCAGATCTACAGCAAATTCAATACAATTTCTAAAAAGAAAAAAAAAAAAAGAAGAAGTCACGTGACTAAGTCCCACGGCACGAGACGTCGTCCGCTTGACGTGACGCGGGATCGCGGCCCCCCTCCCCTTTTTCTCCATACCCTCCCAAAGACGTACGCCCAGGGGATGACACGCACACCCGCGAAAGTCCGCGTTCGCACGCACGCACGCACGCACGCGTGGACTTGTCGCTGTGAGAGAAAGTAGCCCCTGCAGCAGAGGGGACGCCACGCCACGCCACGCCACGGAATGTCTACGAGCCCCTAATTTTTCTCAAAACACACCTTGAAGTCTGAGAAGCGGGACTGAATTATAAATGGCTGCGTGCGCGTGCGCGCGCGCGCCGGCCGCTGTCTCTCGTCCAGATCTCCGTGGGCATTAATCGAGTGTGGCGTGTCCGCGCGGCAAATTAAATCTGCGTGTTCTCCGTCTCTTGATAACAGGGTGGTGTTGGTGGGGAGGTCGTGCGTGTGCGCGCGTGTAGGCTCTGAAATGACAAAGGTGCGTTCAGGGACAGCAGTTCATCCTTTTTAAGGAGTTTTTCTGCAGCTGCGTGGAAGAGTCCCCCCCCACGCACACACACACACACACACACACACACACATACGCACACGCACACACACCCGGACCCGAAAGTCACGTCTCTTCCAGACGTCGTCGTGGGTTGTGACACGGGCCCTAAGTTTCCCCGGTGCGTGTGCGTGTTTCTGTGTGTACGTGTGTGTGTTTGGAGTGGGCGGGGGCAACACCTGACCCCCCCCCCCGCCCACTCTAACTCCCACTCCCTCCCGTGGAGTGTAAGAGAGGGATGCGAATGGAGGATGCAGGCGTTACCGCTGCAAAGGGGGGGGGTTGTGCGTGTGTGAGGTGTTTCCATGGCAACCTGTCAGGGGTGTGTTTTGTCCCCGGAGACGACGTGGGGGGGGAGAGGAAACTATCCCTCGTTAAGAGTGAGGGGGGGGGGGTGTCACTGAAGGTTTGTGTGTCTGTGTGTGTGTGTCGGTGTGTGTGTGTGTGTGTGTGTGTGTGTGTGTGTGTGTGTCTCGGGGGGGGGCATCTCTTCCTATTGTTGTCCCCCCCTC
>CAAKHD010010483.1:0-17381 GCA_901007705.1 Fistularia tabacaria
ATGGTGGATGGATGATGGATTGATGGAAGGTGGAGGGGTGGATGGTTGGTGGGATGATGGATGGATGGTGGATGGATGGATGGATGATGGATGGATGGATGATGATAGATGGATGGATGATGATAGATGGATGGATGGATGGATGGATGATGGATGGATGGATGGATGATGGATGGATGATGGATGATGATAGATGGATGGATGGATGATGGATGGATGGATGGATGGATGGATGGATGGATGATGATAGATGGATGATGATGGATGGATGATGATAGATGGATGATGGATGGATGATGATGGATGGATGATGATAGATGGATGGATGGATGGATTATGGATGGATGGATGGATGGATGGATGGATGGATGATGATGGATGGATGGATGGATGGATAGATGGATGGATGGATGGATGGATGGATGATGATGGATGGATGGATGATGATAGATGGATGATGATGGATGGATGATGGATGGATGGATGGATGGATGGATGATGATAGATGGCTGTCTGGATGGCAGCAGGACATGCTGACCTGACCTGCTGCCTGTCTGTCTGTGTGCACCTGCAGTTTCTTCTGAGGGTGGAGAGCTGGGTGAAAGTGTGTTCTGAAGGGCCTTTGCCCTCAGCGACAGCCGAACTGGAAGCCGCTGTTAAGAAGCATCAGGAGCTGAACGAGGAGATCTCTGCAAACTACTCCCAGGTCCGTCCGTCCGTCCGTCCGTTCTCGTCCACAGGCCGTCCGACCGCTGGCCAGGTCGGCCGTGGCGGTCCGAGCAGCCTCCGGGCGTCGCCGTCTTCTCCCCCTCGTCCAGTGTCGTCGTTCTACGTCCATGTGGATGTCGGCGGTCCGTCTGTCCGCAGGTGAGTGACAGCGGCAAAGCCCTCCTGGACGTCCTGCAGCGCTGCCCCGCGACCGATCCCGAAGCCTCGGCGGCCAAGCCGGACTTCATCGCCGCGACGCACGGCATCATGGGAGTCTTGCACCAGATCATGCAGGTAGACCTCGGCCGGCGTCTCCGGCCCGAAGACATCACGAAACGCTCGGACGCGACGAGAAGGATCCGGATTTGCTTTTATTGCAGAGTCACCATGAGGTAGAGGGCGCATGGCAGCACAGGAAGCTCCGCCTCCACCAGCGTCTGCAGCTGTGCGTGTTCCAGCAGGACGTGAGACAGGTAGAGTCCGTCCAGAGGACACTCCGGACACGCAGCCATCCTCCCGGTCCCTTCAGGCCTCTCCTCCCCGCGTCTGCCTCTCTCTCAGGTCTTAGACTGGGTGGAGCAGCACGGCGAGGTGTTCCTCAACAAGCACAGCGGGGTCGGGAAGTCTCTCCATCGAGCCAGGGCGCTGCAGAAGCGTCATGACGACTTCCAGCAGGTCGCTCAGGTAACGACGGAACGAAGGTCGCGCGGGGAGCCGGCAGCCGAAAGAGATGGATTCTGCCGCGTGGACTAAAATCAGGAGAGACGAACGCTTCCTTCCTGTGTGAAAACCAGAACACTTACACCAACGCCGAGAAGCTCCTTGAAGCGGCCGACCAGCTGGCTCAGTCCGGGGAGTGCGAGGAGGAGGAGATCTACCAGGCCGCCCGGGACCTGGAGCTCCGCATGCAGGCAAGAAGCCTCCTCTCGATCCGCAGATTTAGAGACGGGGAGCGGGAGGCCAGAACGCAGGAATGTGCGCGTGAAGATGGGATGTACATGTGAGGACGTGTGCTTTGCATGTGGCTGCAGGCCTTCATCCAGCGCGTGGAGCAGAGGAAGCTGCTGCTGGACTTGGCCGTGTCCTTCTACACTCACACCAAGGAGGTAAAGTCCAGTCACTGATGGAGCATTTCTGTCTGCTTCTGAAGAAGATTCTGCAATCGTTCAGTGTCCTCGTCGCTCCCGTAGATGTCAGGAAACAATCACTCCTCCACCTGAGACTGGAGTTTGCTCACAAGTAGATGAACGCAGTAAAAACACTTGAGGTTTTTACAAAAACGTCAACTCGTTCATTTTCCTCAAGCTGACACTTTATATGAGGGAGGAGTTTTAACATGTCTGGACTCAAGTATCAACAACCCCTCCTTACGTGGACGATGGTTGGGTGGCTGATCGATTGATTGGTTGATTGATTGATTGATGGATGGATTGGTTGATTGAGTGATTGATGGATGGATGGATGGATGATTGATTGATGAATGGATGGATTGATTGATGGATGATTGATGGATTGATTGAGTGATTGATGGATGATTGATTGATGGACAGATGGATTGATTGGTTGATTGATGGATGGATGGATGGATGATTGATTGATGAATGGATGGATTGATTGATGGACAGATGGATTGATTGGTTGATGGATGGATTGATTGGTTGATTGAGTGATTGATGGATGGATGGATTGATTGAGTGATTGATGGATGATTGATTGATGGACGGATGGATTGATTGGTTGATTGATGGATGGATGGATGGATGGATGATTGATTGATGAATGGATGGATTGATTGGTTGATTGCTCGGTAGGCCTGGCCTGGTGTGTCTGGCTGCATGTTTTTTTTGTTTTTTTCTGGTTTCTCCGTCCTCCTCTGGCGGAGTGAACATGGTGATGGGTCTGTACGTGCTGCTCTGTGATTGGCTGGTGATTGACTGGTCCAGGTTGTCTCCTGGAACTCGCTCCAGCCCTTCCACAGCCCTGCGTGGTAGACAAGCGGATGAGTTCATGAGATATGCACTGATTTCAAATCGTGATAATTCAGCGTTGACACTGAAGATGGCTGCGTGAACGTGTCAAGCAGGTGCTATCATGGAAACCTTCCCCCCTCAGCTGTCGGCTTGGATGGACGGGCTCCAGAAGCAGCTGACCTCTGACCTGTGCGTGTGTCCCGACACGGTGGAGGCTCTGCAGACTCTCATCAACCAGCAGCAGCAGAAACAGGCCAACACGCAGGTACCGGCCAGGCTTGGACTCCCGCGCTTCACACTAACACCTCCAGTAACAGCCCTCCGAGCCTCTAACCCTCACACTAACCGACCTCTGACCCCGGCCACAGGAAGCGGCCATGAGTGTCATCCGGGAAGGAGAAGACCTCATCCTGCAGCTCAGGTACTGGGATGAAATGGGCCGTCGCTCTGCATGTCTGACGGCAGTAATCACCCCTTTTTTGTTCTTTCCTCACAGCAGCGCAGACCTTCTCACTTTGAATCATCATTTTGTGGGCTTGCCTTTCCCAGCTCGTGCGATACGTTTGTCATGCTTTGTTTTCCCATTTGTTTAGCTTAGCTTAGCCGTGATCACTGGTTCGGGTGTGACGGTTTCTTTTACTTCTCACCGCCAGCGAAGTTCCCTTTTTCGCGGCTCACAGAGACGGGTCGGGACGCCTCTGCTCTCCGGTTTGTGCTTGTCTTGCCTCTTGCATCAGTTGTGTCGCCGTCCTTCTTCCTCTGTGTAATTGTTGCGGGAGTTTGTCTCCAGTCGTGTTTCATCGTTTCGGAGGTATTTTTCGGGGTCTCTTCAGCTACCGTGCCATGACCCGCGTTATCTGTTTTCTGTTTAGTTCCGTGAAGATGACGAGGCCGTGTGTTCCCAGTCGGGTTCACGGGTCGGGTCGGGATGTATCTGTCCGTAGTTGACATCGCGCAGCTTTGACGCCTTTGTTTCCTCGTCTCTGGGATCATTTCAGTTGTTTTCTATTCTACGATGTTCTGCAAGATCGGGCCGGCTGGTCTAATGGCAGCGGCTGTGTCGGTTCCAGGCCCCAGGGAAGCTCCGTGGCCCACGTTGAGTCCGTGCTCCAGCAGCTGGAGGAATCTCACGGGCAGCTGGAAGAACTCTTCCACCAGAAGAAGATTCGGTTGGACGTATATCTGCAGCTGCGCATTCTGCAGCAGTGCATGCTGGAGGTGATGCTTTCTTCCTCCTGTTCCACAAACCCTGTCGGGTCTCTGTCGCCGCAGGAACATGTCTGAAGTATGTTTTCCAGGTCACTGGGGAGATGGATGCCTGGAAGCAGGATCTTCAGAAACAATCCCAGGACTTTTCCGCGGAGAAGCAAGCATCGCCGCGACTACCGGACGCGAACCCGGAAGCTCTAGCGCCAGACAAGCTAGCCCTGGGCCAGTCCAGGCTGGTGGAGGCTAGCCCGGAGGCACTCACACTTGCACAGCAGCGCATCCACAGGTAAAAGCAGTGACGGTTTTGAGGACGTAACTCCGAAGAAAAGGCGCAAACTGATGGAGGGATGCTTTGCAGGCACATGGAGAGGCGGCTGGCCATGAACAACATGATATATGAGGTCATCCAGCAGGGTCACGACCTCCAGCAGTATGTCACTGAGGTCCAGGCCACAGGTGAGCTCCACTTCTCTTCGCGGCGTTTCCCGGTGGAACGAGTGCCGCGGATGTCGTGGCATGAAGGGAGCGGTCGGGGCAGCGCCGCTGTAAGGGTTCTGGAGGTCGCTGTCGGAACTGGAACGACGTCTCCGCTCTGTCTTGAATGGGTCATTTGCAGCAGAGATCCTCTTGTGTGGACCTTCGCCAGGCGTGCATTTACACAACCCGGCCAGATGCCATAAAGCTGTGGGATTTGAAGTCTCGCTTTGGCTTCTGCCGGCTCCACGCTGACCTCTCCTGGTCCCTGCTGAGTCTCTGTGCAGCCGGAGGGACTGGAGTTCATGGCGCCGTGAACCTGGCGAGGATTCTGCTCCTGATGCAAATGATCGGCCCGCATGAACCCAGCAGAATGTCATAGTTCTCTGGACGTGGCCTCGAGATGGAAGACGCCGCTTCGGGACTCTCCCTCAGGAAGCACTCGCGAGCCTGGAAAGCATGTTAACGGTACCAGAGGACGGGAACGACGGTCTGATCTCGTTCACGCACATCCCTGACGCCGTGCCATCTTCTCAGAAATAGCCGAAGGTGTGTGAATGAGCGAGCGAAGGGCTGTGGCTCTGCGATCCGCTGAAGGGTGAAGGGTTCGCGGGGCGGGACCGGCTCCAGCACCCGTGACCCTGAATGCAGCGCAGGCAGGATAGACGAGGGATAAATGGATGCTTCGGACCTGCCGCGACTGCCAAACTACTTCACGCTCAAATCAGCTGACATTTCATGTATAGATAACTGTAAGTAATTCAGAAGGTCATATTCACTTCTTCTTAATTATTTATGAAGAAAGAGCTTGCACACAGCATCCATTTATCCAACCCTCCGTCCGTTTACCAGGCAGTATATCATTCGGATGATCGCGCACTCTCATGCTTCGTCCTCGTAGTTGTGCATCCCCTAAAAATGGGAAAAAATGTACGATTTTTCTGTCTAGTCATATGGTAGATTATTTTTTCCCACTGAAGATTAGCCGTGAAATAAGGAAACAGACACCAAATGACAAGAAATCAGCATGTAGCACATCCAATCACCGACACACAGCAGTCCTGGCCAAACATCGAGCATGTCCGGTGTGTGTGTGTGTGTGTTCAGTCATTGGCTCCTGTCATGGAGTTGGTGAGGAGTTCAGAGTTGGGGCTGATGGTCTTTCCGTGGGCTCCTCAGGGTTTGGGATCCCCTGCACGCCGACTCAGCCTCCCTGAAGGTGGAAAACAAGCCGACGCTGAAAAACGTCTGTTTGTTTCCACATTCAAGCGACACGATTCATTTGCTAAACATCCATTCATGATCAGAGGAGGAGTCGGACGCCGCTTCGCTGACGCCCATCACAATCGGGGAAAGGGGGCAGAGATGATATGGGGGAGGGGGAAAAGAGGGATAGGGTTGCCATGGAAACTGCTCTCTGAAGCAATTCCTTGGTCCCCATGGAAACCAGCATATTGAATGTTGCCATTGGAACACACACACACACACACACACACACGGATGATACACCATCTGTGTGTGTGTGTGTGTGTGTGTGTGTGTGTGGTTACGTTCAATTAGCTTCCCGTTGTACCTTTGGCTGCGTACCTGCTCGGCTGAGGTGCAGGTGTAAATGTGTGCGTGGGCCGTCTGGGCAGCCACGGCATCTCAGCGCTTCTTCAAAGTGGTTTTAGGATTATTGTTTTATCATTTTCATTTCATTCTTCATCTTTGTTTTTGCCAGTGCTTTTTACAAGTGTTTGTTCGCAGTGCTTTTATCGGTGCACTTCATCCGTCGTGCGCCACAGTTACGACCGGAACTCCCTCCTCCTCCGAGGGGAATCGGTGCTTCTCGAATTCTGTCCGACTTTCCGGACTCCATCGGAGGAAATGAAGGATGGCAGATCCGCGGGCGGGCCGGTGGCCAGCAGGTGGAGACCAGAGGCAGCTGCAGCCCCAAAGGGCTCTCTTTTCACAGCAAGACGGACAAATCAGCCTCCTTTCTGTGACTCCTGAGGACCGGCGGAGGAACGCGGCTCTGTCTGTTGGTGGAACCTGTTGTCCGCGGGGTTTCAGACACGGCGGTGGAGTTTGGTGGATTAGAGCGGACCCCGACGCGGAGGCTTGCAGGAAATCGAAGGGAGGAGGTTGGTGCTGTTACCGAAATAACCGGTGCACGGATGCAGCGATGTCACACCCACACGGCCGTGGCATCCTGCGATCGCTTTTTACGGAGTGTTAACCGCACCGCTGGCGGAGTCTTCCTCCGTTCCCCTCACCGCCGTGGAAACTCTCAGCGGGACTCGCTCGTTCTCGGAGCGGCGGATTTGAACTCCTAAAACCTCCGGGATGGTTCCTGCATACAGGCAGCAGCTGAAGTCAGTCGAGCCATTCGGGGCCACAGCCAGGACTCGGAGGTGGACTCCAGAGGCGCTGGAGGTGCTTCAGGCCCGCCTGGGAGGCACTGAGGGTCCCTGAGGACGACAGTTTGCTCCCGCATGGAAACCATGGCGAGGTGCAGCAACCCAAAGCCCTGCTTCGCCCAGCGGCTCGGCCAGCTCAGGCACACGGAGAGGGTGACTGGACGTGTTCGGGCCGCACACACCTTCAGTCAGTGCATCTCTGAGTGTCCGGTGCCATCCGGCCTCCAGACATCCACCGTCCCACCCCCTCCAGAGAGGGACGGGAGCCTGTTTGTGGATCCTGGGTTGGCAGCCACCTGCGGCCCCTCACCAGCAGCACCAGAGCTCCACAGCTCCTGTCCTCCCTGCACACCCGGGACTGCCTGTCCTCCATGAGCCCACCATCCTGGGCCTGATCCAGGACGGCGATGAGTCAGCTTGCAGGGAGTCACAGCGAGCAGCTGCAGCTCAACACCGACAAGACGGTAGAGCTGTCATGAACTTCCAGGGACACTCACCCTCACAGCTCGGCGGTACGAGCGGTGGAAACCGTCCTCACCGGCGACCTGGAACGGAAGACCGTTCGGCCATCGAAGGTCACCGAGCGGCCGCGCCGGAAGACGTTCTTCCTCAGTCCTCCCCTCCTCGATCTGTCCTGCGCGGCGGCAGCTCCAGCCAGCAGGCTCCAGGGACGCAGCCGGGTCACTGCCCGCTCACGGCCTTCCGTCAGGCCGCGGGTTCACGTCCGCCAGGACCAGCAGCACCAGCACCGGATGTTTCCACAGTCTCTTCCCGCCGGCCATCGCCCTCCTCAACAAATACTGGCCGTCCCCCACCGTCCCCAAAGACTCGTCTCACACATCCAACTTAAACTGGATCTACTTTCAAAGCACGAGCCGCGTGTTTCTTTATTGCGAAGTGGACGTTTCTTGGTCTCATAACGAATCGTTCCTGCGACGGGTTGCTGTCCTACCCGCACAAATCCTGTGTACGCCGTACATTTGAACAATAAACTCCTTCTGGCTCTGATTTCAAATGTCACATCAGTTCCAGGGACCACGGATGCAATTATTTGAACATTTGAAGAACTTCTCAAAACTCCTCTTTTTTTCCAAAAGAAACAATGTGACTGTGGGTTCTCAGTCCTGAGATAACGGAGATCTCAGACCCACTGGTCCACACACACCTTCAGCTTTTTGTCTCACACTGCTTGGAGCACCTTGTGGTGTTGATGTGCGTTATGATCTTCTGCAGGCTAGTAGGTCAAGTGTACTCCTGTGTGTGTACACGTCATGCACTGTGAACACCAGATTCGTGTGTGTGTGTGTGTGTGTGTGTGTGTGTGCGCGCGCGCTCACACGTGCGGTCTCCTGTGCATCAGGTATGGAGCTCTCAGAGGCCGAAGGTGGTCTGTCCTCCCAGGTGGATGACCTGCATCACATCCTGCAGGAGAAGCAGAAGGAGCTGCAGCAGATTGCAGATCACATCCACACTCACCTGGAGCAAAACCTGCAGCTGAGACACCTGCAGAGCCAGGTCAAACAGGTGAGCCTCACACACACACGCGCACACACACACACACCTCGCCATCTTTGAGGGCTTCATCGTTTGTCCACTGAAGAAGCTAGAATCTAGAACATCTGTGAAAATACATCTGGTTGTATTTTAGCAGTGAAGACGACATGTCTGCCTGTCCGTCTGTCTGTCCATCCGTCTGTCTGTCCGTATGTCCGTCCGTCCATCTGTCCGTCCATCCGTCTGTCTGTCCATATGTCCGTCCGTATGTCCGTCCATCCGTCTGCCTGTCCGTCTGTCTGTCCATCCATCTGTCTGTCCGTATGTCCGTCCGTCCATCTGTCCGTCCATCCGTCTGTCTGTCCATCTGTCCGTCCGTATGTCCGTCCATCCGTCTGTCTGTCCATCTGTCCGTCCATATGTCCGTCCGTATGTCCGTATGTCCGTCCATCTGTCTGTCCGTCCGTCTGTCTGTCTGGCAGGTGCTGGGCTGGATCTCAGAGGGTGAGGTCATGTTGTCATCATGCATGCTGAACTCCAGCTGTTTATCTGAAGCAGAGCAGCTGCAGAGGGAACATGAACGCCTTCAGCAGGCCATCGAGGTAACACACACACACACACACACACACACAAACACGCACATTCATCTCCCCATAGGTTTAACACATGCACGCATGCAAAGGCTGATGTGAAGGTAACTTTGCTGCAAGGAAACCCATGAAGACAACACAACTCATGACATCCAAACTTCTCCACAAACATTCAGGGTTATTTTCCCGGCTCATTGAGAGTACTGTGTGTGTGTGTGTGTGTGTGTGTCCTCCAGGCCCTCCTCCATGCTGACTCCCTCCAGAGGACTCACCAGGTGGCTCTGGCTCTGCAGCAGCGGGCAGAACTTCTTGTGAGGTTGTTTCTTGCTAGTTATGCATGCTTTGGTGTTCCGTCCCGCGTCACCGCCGCGCCCTGATCTTACGATCAAATGTTTCGGTCATTCTGGGGAGGCTTCACTGATGGTCCATCATTTTTTTAATCCATGCTCTTGCGTTTCTCCTCCAGGTCGGGCCACTACGACCCAGACGCGGTGAGGTCGTGCGCTCAGACCGTAGCGCTGCACTGGCAGACTCTCATGCTGAGAATTGAGGACCGACTCAAGCTGGTCAACGCGTCCGCCGCCTTCTACAGGACCTCCCAGCAGGTGCCGTCCCATTGACTGTCCGGCTGTCCGTCATGATCTCTCTACCTTTCTGTCCGTCTATCCCGCTATTCCCGCGACCCCTGACCCTCCCCGCTCATCTGACGTCCCCGTCCCGTCCCTCAGGTGTGTGGTGTCCTGGAGAGTCTGGAGCAGGAGTACCGGCGGGAGGAGGACTGGTGTGGAGGAGGTGATCGTCAGCCGGAGCAGCTGCTGCCCCTGATGAACAAGCACATGGAGCAGAAGGAGGCCTTTCTGAAGGTGAGCACGATCCCCCGAATCCCCCGAAGACCGCCGGCCGGCCGACGCTCAGACGCTGGTGTATCATCACCAATGCGTGGCTCTGGTCTTGTTTCCATGGCGACAGGCCTGCACACTGGCTCGTCGGAATGCCGAAGTTTTTCTCAAGTACATCCACCGCAACAGTGTCACCATGGCGAACATCTCTGGCCACGGTGTGAGCGGAGTCACGGAGATCAGCGGACACTCCAGGGTCCCTGAGCAGCAGGTCAAAGGTCAGACGGAATGACGTTTAGATCACAGTGTCATTGCACTTTATCTGGATCGTCGATGGACATCATCCCTGAGATCAGACCCTTGCAGCAGAAATACGACAGGAAACATCAGAGAATGAACGCGTTCAACTCGGGAAATATTTCCATTGCAAAGCCCAACCTTGATTTCATTTTGCTTCGTGTCGTTTGTGTAGTTTTACTGCATGTTAAAGGAATTCAGGAATTATTCGGGTTCCGACTGCAGAATCATCTTCCAATCAGGATTCGGGGCCGGACGCCTTTCCTCTTTCAGAACAGGCTTCCAATGTCACTTGAGAAAGCTTATTGCAAGGGTTGGCTTAGTTTAGCCCCGAGCTAAGCTAGGCTAGGCTAGCCTATGATCCTATGATGGGCCGCTCTCATTCGTCCCGCTTTGCATCCTGTCTACGAGAGGCACCACTGAATGACGCGGGGACATGAAGGAAAGCAGAGAGGAAGAAGAGTCGCCACGTGTCCTCGACCGTTGAGCGAAAGCCGAGTAAAAGTTCTCGTAATGTCCAGGTTTGTCCCTCTTACTGCCTCCAACACAGTCACCTCAGGTCTTCTCCCAAGTCCCGGGCGTCTGTCCTGTCCCAGCTTCTCACAGGACACGGCTCTTTCAGCGGCAGCCGCCACTGCCAGTGCTGTTCTCCATCCCAACTATCAAAGTTGTATCATTTCAGGGATTATAATCCATGGATCGACTGAAGTAGAAGCACAGTGGGGAACGTCATTTGTTAATATGGTGTGTGTGTGTGTGTGTGTGTGTGTGTGTGCAGGAATCCTCAGCGAGTTGCTCCAGAGAGAGAACAGAGTTCTTCATTTCTGGACGCTGAAGAAGCGTCGGTTAGACCAGTGTCAGCAGTACTTGATGTTCCAGAACCACACGCAGCAGGTAGCTGCGCCGCCTCAGCAGACACACACCTGCTCACCATGAACTTACGCTCAGCATTTAAACTCCAGCTTTTATGTCATCTGGAAAAATGTGCTCCTCCATGTTTTTCCGTTTTTATATTTTCAGGTGTTTTCTCTCACTGGCTTTTCTTTGCTTAGTCCGGGGCTCGGCAGCCGTTTCCACACAGGACACAAAACAGTGGGAGTCGCAGCACCCTTTGGAAATTTAAAATAAATTCAGGATTTTTTGCCTTCAAGCTCTGTAGAAACTAGATATGTGTTGCATTTTTTGAATCAACGAAAAGCTTCAGAGAAAAGGAAATGACATTTCGGCATGCAAACAAACATTTTGAACTCCGCAAAAATGACGTCGGGTCGACGGTTACTTTGAAGCAAAACATCTGCGGCTATTTGAGGCCTTCTTGTATTTATGAAGAAAAGCAGAACTTAGACGATCCGCCGGCAGCAAACCTAAAATGGCGTCCTCTCTCTGTGTGCTGACTTTCAACCCGAATAATAAAAGCTCCATTTCACTGAACAATGAAAAAATACGAATATGTGCAAAATAATAGGCGGTTAAAATATGATAACATTATTTCCTACCGGGTGAGTGTGACTTCTGCTCCTGAATCTCAGCGCACGGCAGCCGCATGTCAGACCGTCATCTTCACGCAGGACCGGAGGCTGCGCCATGTTGGCGCTCAAAGACTTTTTTGAATGAATTGCCGGGTGATTCTTTTCAGAAGCCCCGGGGAGCCGCGGGTTGCCGACCCCTGGCTGAGTCGTGGCCTTCATGTTTTCATTGTCATCATCATATCTGTGAAGCTGACGGCGTTCGTTCTCTGCAACCCAGGCTCTGGATTGGCTGCAGCAGTCGGCCGACAATTACCTGGCCACTCACACGTCACCTGGGGCGACGCTGGTGGAGACCCAGGAGCTCCTCAACCAGCACAGAGAGTTCTGTGTTTCTGCCAAGGTGAGGACGCCGCCGTGCGATTTCTCTGCTTCGACTGGCAAGTTCTAATGCTTGTTCTGGCCACTTATTTAGTGATGTGATTATTCAGAAGAAAATCAAATTGCTGAGCAAATGTGAAATATTTCCGTTGTTTTCCTGGATTTCTCGTAAACCGAATGTCGGTGAATGCGTCAAATCCTAGAATAGGCCGCGTGATGTTGTCTTTTAATCTCGTGTCCGTTCGATTCGAGCGATAGCCTGTCAGCCGGTCACTGCTGTCCCAGCCTAAATGAAGAGGTTTCCTCCGGGCGTGAAGCCTCTCCAACACGTCCTGTGAATGCTTTTGAGCGGTTTGTCGGTCGCTGTGCGGCTGCGATGTCTCTGCCTCCCAGCACACCCAAGAAAAGGTTCACCTGCTGATCCAGCTGGCGGAGAGCATGCTGGCGAAGGGCCACGCCCACCGGGTGGAGCTCCGCCGCTGCGTGTCAACGGTGGACAAACGATACCGTGATTTCACGGTCCGAATGGGACAGTATCGCCACCTGCTGGAGACGGCGCTGGGCGGCTGCTCCCAGGTGAGAGCTTCCGCCGGCACGCAGCTGTCATACAAAACACCGCCTTGCATGGATTTACTGCAGACAAATATGGAAAGACGATTTGTGGTTATTTCGAAAGCGAGGAACAAATTGGGTCTAGTTGCCGATTTCCGTATGATTTCGCAGCAGCAAAAGATCACAAGAAACGATGTATTTAGACTTTAAAATTGTGACAGTTTGTCTGTTTTAATCAAATGGGAAGAAAATTGTGAAAAGTTAAAAGTTACTTGATCCATTAATTAATATATGCATTATTTGTGTGATCCCGCCGGTCAGGTCGAGGTTCTCGTGACGAGCAACAGGGTATCGATAAGTTCATGTAGTTTTGAATGTTTTCAAATGGCATTCAGTTGATAAAGAATCCTGGTGGAACCCTAAAAACACCGAAGAGGAAAGAAGCAAAACTGGGAATTGACGGCTGACTTTCCAACGGTGCCGTTTCAGGATTTCCCCGAGCTCCAAGCACAAAATGCTAATGCTAATGATCCTGATCATGAGTGTCTTTAGTGGTGGGAATGCAGGCCAGTCGACGCTGTAACTTCCTGCCTGCTTCCCGTCAGGACAACAAGGACCTGGAGCTGGAGTTAATCCCCAACAGTCTGTCGGACTCGGACCCCGAGGTGAACCTGTCCGACCCCAGCCACCAGGTCAGCGACGAAAAGAGGCGCTCCGCCCGCAAGAAAGAGTGAGTGATACCTGCACCCCCACCCCCACCCCGGCCGGTCGAGGCAGAAGGCCGCCCGCAGTGCACCGGGACCCGTGAAAGGCGGCCTCTCCTTGCCGAGCTCCGCATTTCGACTGTCACGAGACAGCTTGGTCGGGAGCCGGCAACATGAAAACAAAAAGATTTGATGATTCTAACCAGTGATACAGCATGACGTTGAGACTGGCTAACGGCGTGTGTTCTCAGGTATATCATGGCTGAACTGCTTAAGACAGAGAGAGTTTATGTCCGAGACCTGCAGGAGTGCATTGAGGTATGAACATATTCAGCATCCACTCACCCGCCCATCCTGGAATTCAGCGGTTTCATGTTACCAATTGCAGTTCGGGGTTTGCGGTGGGAGCGCGGCGCTCATCACACACCTGGACTTAAGCTAGACGCTAGGATAACACCCAACTCCACATGTTGCTTCTGAATGTCAGATTTGGAAAGCGGCTCTTTGTGCTTGACGGTTTCTTCTTTTGTGTGTAAGCCTAATGTCCAGCAGCGTGTTGTACCGCATGCGAGCATGTGTAGTACTTCATGGGTAGTTTGTAGTACTGCATTGAAGGTTTGCAGAACTGTGTGCGTCCCTACCGCAGACATACCTGTGGGAGATGACCAGCGGCTCGGAAGACGTCCCTCCGGGTCTCAGTCACAAGGACGACATCGTGTTCGGAAACATCCAGGACATCTACGAGTTCCACAACAGGTACCCGACCGGCACAAAGCTGCGTGAGACGGCGTGCTTTCCGGCGCCGAGAAGCCTGAGAACCTGTCGATGAGACCAATCACGAGTCACTGCACGCGCAGCTCCATTCTAGATCAGTGACCGAAGTCCTGGCTCTGACACGACCTGTGGGTCTTCCGCACCGCGAGATAGACCGCAGCCCGTAGACCGCAAACACTGCGAGTGTCGCCTGCGCGGAGAACCGTGTACTGATCCAGTCTCCGCTGTTTTTAGTATTTTCCTGAAGGAGCTGGAGAACTACGAGCAGCTTCCCGAAGACGTTGGACACTGCTTTGTCACCTGGGTAATGGCCGGTCCCCGTCCGAGCGGCTTCTTTTAAACGCCACGTTGAAGAAGGTTTGAAGAGTAACACGTCTTCACTGAATGTGGTCTTCTTCCTCCAGGCCGACAAGTTCCACATGTATGTGACTTACTGCCGAAACAAGCCCGACTCCAGTTTACTGATACAGCAGCATGGCGGCGGATTTTTTGAGGTTCTCCAGATATTCCGATTTCATTGACAGTTTTTGTGTCTGAAGATACTTTGTTGCGAAGTCCCGGTCAATTTTTGCAATTTGTTTTTAAATGTAGAAAATCAACAGTATGTTCAGTATGAAACATGAGAAAAATGAAATATACATACATACAAACATACATACATACACACATACATACATACATACATACATACATACATACATACATACATGTATGTTGTGGCAAGAAACAGTCACTCTCTCCAAACCTTACCTTACAAATACTTCTAAACTGCATCAATAATGATACATTTAAGGATAAAGAGAATAGAAATCTATTATGGAGGAGCTCTCAGATGCAGAACCCAAGTAAGGAAAAGACACAATGCAGAATCTGCAGAGAAACCGAAGGGTTTAATTCAACAAGTGTGTGTGTGTGTGTGTGTGACGGGCTGACTGTGTGTGGTGTGCAGGACGTCCAGCGGAGACACGCTCTCACCAACTCCATCTCCTCAGCCCTCATCAAACCTGTGCAGAGGATCACAAAGTACCAGCTGCTGCTGAAGGTGAGAACGCCGGATCCCTGATCCCGCAACACGACTTTGCAGTCGCCTGTTCAAGTTTGAAAAACATTTTCTGCTTTTCGAAGGTTCAGGTATTTCAAATGTACACACCAGTTTCCCTCTTCTCACACGAGTGGTCTGAACTTCTCCCGATCATTTCTTCATAGCCTGAAGATGAGAACCAGACTCAAATTCAGGGTATTTTCAGACTTTGCTCATGGAAGCAGTTTATATTTCTTGATCGTGCATTTGAGTCGAGAAGAAACAAGGATCTGATGAGCTCAAAGTCCTATTCTGATAACTTCCTGAGCTTTTTCTGACAACCCTGCGGTCTTTGGTTCTCAGACAAATGAAGAGGAATGTCCAGCTTCCCCGGATAAACGCTAAAGATTGGTTGTACATTTCTTCAGGAGCTGCTGGCGTGCTGCGAGGAGGGGAAAGGTGAGATCAAGGAAGGTCTGGAGGTGATGCTGAGCGTCCCGAAGAGAGCCAACGATGCCATGCATGTTAGCATGCTGGAAGGTAAAGCATCACGGCACCGCTCAGTCTTTGTTTGTGGCGGTTCAGTCCTCGCGCCGCGAAGCAGCGACGGCTTCGGGCACGATCGCGGGGCCTCACGGCTACCTCGGCTTCTGCGGTGTCTCCGGCAGGGCTGGAGGAGGGGCTGGAGGTCCAGGGCGAGCTCCTGCTCCAGGACTCCTTCCTGGTCTGGGAGCCGAAGTCTTTGATCCGCAAGGGGCGGGACAGGCACCTCTTCCTGTTCGAGCTGTCACTCATATTCAGCAAGGAGATGAAGGACTCCAACGGACGCACCAAGTACCTGTACAAGAGCCGTCTGAGGGTAACACACACACACACACACACACACACGCACACACACACACGCACACACACACACACACACACACACACCTGCAGTGGGCTGGAACCTGTGTTTGGAAGGGACGCGGGCTTGCTTTGGACGTGGAGGTGCGGGACGGCGGGGGAACGTCCAGCTCACGGGGACGGAAGGGTCGCTCCGGCGTCTCCAGGCTCACACGGTTAGAGTTTATCCAAAACACGAAGCCAGAGGAGGAAGACCTGCTGTGTCTTCGGTGGACGTCCCTCAGAGAGGGAGCCGGTGTCGAAACTCCCTCTCGGTTTCAGTCGCCCATGAACTGCAACGATGAAGCGTGTTTGCGTCCGAAGCAAATGATCCCGTCGACTGTCAGTCACAGGAGAGAGAAAACCCTCCCCGAGGCTGCTGCTTTTCTTCTTCTTCTTCTTCTTCTTCTTCTTCTTCTTCTTCTTCTTCGCTTCATCTGCTGATGCCGTCTCTGCGTTTGCCTCTCTCTTTCCAAGACCTCGGAGTTGGGCGTGACGGAGCACATCGAGGGCGACCCGTGCAAATTTGCTCTCTGGGTCGGTCGAACGCCGACGTCTGACAACAAAACCGTCCTGAAGGTAAGCGGAGCCGGCGGCCGGTCCGGCCCTCCCGCCTGTGCCGGGGCTGAGCCGACCTCTTCTCCCGCTCTCAGGCGGCGTCCCTGGAACTCAAGCAGGAGTGGGTCCGCAGCATCCGGCAGGTCATCCAGGAGCGGCGGGGTCACCTGCGGGGGGCCCTGAGGGAGCCCATTCCCCTGCCCAAGACTCCAAACCCCACGCTGGGGCGGCAGCGCAGCATCTCACGCCGGTGAGCGCCGGTGACACGCCGTCATTAGCGGCGACGCGTCGCTCCCCAGAGATACCGCCAAGCCGTCACCTCGCGGCCGCGATCCGCACAAAGTCGAGTCGCTCCGGATTCATCCGGAGGGAAAAATGACTTCGACGTTCCCGAATGTAAACTTTCCGCTCCAAAAACATAAATGACGGCGAAATTTACCGGGGAAATGTACCGGGAGCGCGGCTTCTGGAAGACTCCGGAACAGGAGGAGCTCCGGCTCTGCGCCGGGGAAGAAAAACTGCTGAGTCAGGAAATCTTGACATTTGTGTTGGTGTCCAGGGAGACCAGCGAGGACGCTGACAGTCTGGGAGACGCCAGCAGTCAACCGGACACCGTGTCCATCGCCTCCAGAACCTCCCAGAACACTGCAGACAGTGACAAGGTACCACACACACACACTCAGTCACACACACACACACACACACACACACACACACACACACACACACACACACACACACACACACACACACACACACACACACACACACACACACACACACAGACACACACACTCAGTCACACACACTCAGACACACACTCACACACACACCCAGTCACACTCACACACACACTCACTCAGTCTCACACGCACACACACACACACACACACACACACACTCACACACACACACACACACACACACACACACACACACACACACACACACACACACACACACACACACACTCAGTCACACACACTCAGACACACACTCACACACACACTCACACACACACCCAGTCACACTCACACACACACTCACTAAGTCTCACACG
>CAAKHD010010484.1:9996-35037 GCA_901007705.1 Fistularia tabacaria
GGACGCAAGTGAATCAACCTCAGCATCTTCCTGAAAAGGGTAACACAGAAATGTAGCAACTGGCTCCAATAAAGCAAAGTCTTGAAAGCGTCTGTCAAACTCTGACAGACACTTCTCAGTCTGCTCTGTGTACCGTGCACTGTCAAGTTGCTCACGCGTCTTCTCCTGCCTCTCCAGCTCCAACGCAACATTCTGTAAGTTTGCTAAATCATGGCGCTGCAACTTTGAGGACAGATGTTGCATCTCTCGTTCGAAATCGTAAACTGAGCTGATCATATTGATCACAGTTTTGTCTTTTCCTTGCAGCGCTACATTAAGGTCATTCAGCAAGTTGGTCAAATCGGTTAAAAAGGCCAAGCTGAGCAGCCACCGATCATCATTTCGTCGGCTATGTACTGCATGTTCGGTTAGAACTAAACACTCCTTAATCTCCAGGCAGAGCTCTCGAAATCTTTGCCGGAATTTCCCTCGCCTAGGCCGTCTCAACTCATTGTACAGTAACAACACTAAGTGGTAGCAATTGGCCTAATCCAGATGTGCAGGGAACAGCGGTCTTTGAAGAGATCTGGCGCAAATTTAGCCGTCAATTTTTGTTGCCACATCCATTATCTCTTTCATGTTGAGCGTTTTAGCTCATAACGCTTGTTGATGTATTATGCAGTGGTAATTGAGTAAGTCCAGGAAAGCATCATCCTCCCAACCTTCGCGGCTGCTCCGCCCGTGGTGATGGACATTAGTTTGCACATCGGGAGTTTGGTTTTCTCACAGAAGTTTTTAAAGGACTGGAAAATAAATGTCCTCTCCTCGCGCGTGTCCTTTCATGGGAAATACAGTCAACAGCTCCTCTTTCGCATTCATGTCAGTAAACGCTATCCGAATAAAAATGCACGACTGGGTTGTGTAAGTTACATCTGTTGACTCGTCTAATTGCAGCGAGAAACGCTCGCAGTCCGCAATATCTTTCCAGAGTTGCTTGGTTAAATCCTCAGCAGTGGCTTCGGACCGCCGTGTAACTGCATTCCTCGACAGCTGGAGAGCTTTGATGGAATTTAAAACTCCCGGTTTGTTTTTAAAGTCTCTGAACAAGGTATCCGCTGCTTTCACAAATGCTTCTTTTATCATACCTCTGTCTCGGAAGGACTTTTTGTGCTTAACAATTAAGTGGCTCACCCAGTGTGATGCTTTGATGGCTGGCTTCGCTTTTGTGGTCTCATGTGTGAAAAATGACTGCTGTCCGGACAACTGGGATTTTAGTTCTGTCACCTACTTTATTTTTCTCAGCTTGCTTTTTGGTGGAAAGTCAATGTGGTACTTTTTATGAAGTCTGAAAATTCACATTTCCCTTCTTCGGAATAGCGATGGCAATGTGACAAATGAGGCAAACACACTTAGAAAATGACATTGTGAAAAGAGAATCCTCCTCCCATTCCGTATGGAAGTGGTAGGTTTGAGGCTTCTTACTTGAAACAGCTTTGGCACTTATTTTTATACCCTTGTTTAAATCTTATCTAGTATAAATAAATTTAAGGCTAGTTATCTGTCCTTCCTTTGGGATCGACCGGTCGATCGTGATCGACGCAATGGGCACCCCTGCACTAGAGGGTGGCTATTAGAGCGGCGTTTCAGTTCGATATCGATATAAATACATATATACATCCATCCATTGTCGACCGCTTACCCTACCCTACTCAGGGTCGTGGGGGATGCTGGAGGCAATCCCGACTGCCATCGGGCGAGAGGTGAGGTGTGCCCTGGTCACCAGTCAATCTCAAGGCCTACATATATCTATATATATATATATATATATAAACAGCTCACCTGATGCAGAATAATGTGGGCTTGAGGGCTCTTTCTTTGATATTGAGCTCTGATTACAGGCAGGAAACAGATCCGGGTGTCGCAGCGACACGCCTCTAAGGTTGAAATTGGAGAAAAAACAGCTGTCATCATCCGTCATTATACTGGTGATCATCCCATGTGCGAAGACAGTCACTCCATTGTAGACACAAATTAGATAAACCAATGCTATTTCTTCGCCGAACATGGTTATCTGACGGTTCGTTCTTCTCTCACTTGCATTTCGGGGTGGTGGGGTTCAAGCCATTTGCTGTCATTTGATTGGCATGTTAGAACAGGTTCCTGCAGAGAGCAACTGTAAGAACCTTCCTTCAGATCTTCCCTGTAGAGGATCATCACTCTCTTCATAATGTCAGTGGCATCATTTATTCTGACTGTAGATCATCAGCGGTGACAGGTTGTGTATGTCTATCAGTCATCATGTGCAGTCATTAAATCAAGCTGGAAATAAAAGAAGAACTTTCAGTATTTATCATATTGTATTTTTGAATTACTTCACACTTAGACATGCCATTTAAGAGGATTAATGTCGCACTATAATGCAGTTCAGACGGCACTTGTGCTTCATCACAAACATTTTTTAATGTTTGTTATTGCTATTGGTGAAAGATGAGGATCATCATCAGAAAATTATAGGAAAACTGGAATTAAATCAACAATGAAATATATCTATGAAGTCCAGGCTCCAAAAAAACGGTGTCATGTCCTAAAACATCCTCAGGCTGTATCATAAAAATAATATACATTGGTTGTTGGGGTAAAGAATACAACAACCGTCAGAAAACGCAATGCAAAGAAAAAAAAATAGAATAAAAGAATGACATTTCCATTATTTATTGATACATGTATTAATACATATTTATTATGATCATTATATTCCTCTCAGCTCTTTCTTCACTTAAATGTATGTTTACTCAACTTTGTGCTCTCTCCGTCAAATATTCCTAATTGCACTAACTCAGTCTTCCCATAAAAAGTTCCTCCTGGCCTTATTTTGTTATTTATGTATTTATTCATTTTCCTTCTATTTTCTCAGATGTTTTGTCCTTGTCACCTTTTTCTGTTTAACTCTCTACCCTCAATTCTGTGTAAACAGCACCATGTTCTCCTCAACTAAGGCTCTGCCTGATATTTGTTCCCTCATCCTAATGTTCCCTGAACCTGGAACCTTCACGTTTGATCATCGGCAGCAAAGCATCAGGGGGTGAATGAATGATCACAGTGGTTTGTTGCTGTTCTAATGTCAGATCGCATTGCATGCAATTATAGTCTATAAGGTAGTTAATTTCAATCTTCAAGCTTACATTAAGAGACCGTTGTATGGAGTTCATAGGGCCCGGGTCTCCCTTGCTCAAGTCACCTCCAAGACAGATGGGGTTTACTGTGTGACCCCTTCATCATCTTCTGGGTCAACATTTTCCTCCTTTTGATGGTGGAGAAAAGTGACTCCAAGCTCAGAAGTCAGAAGGCAGGATTTTGTTTCAGAAAGCTGATTGTGAATTGTCCTCCGATTGGAAGGAAGATCTCACCTCAAGTGAAGGAGATCAAGTATCTAGAGGTCTTGTTCATGAGTTAGGACAGCATGCATCGGCAGATATTTGCAGTATTCGTGGTCTGTTGCATTGAAGAAGGACAGGAGCCAGAAAGCGAAGCTCTCGCATTACAGCTCCCCTTTGGGATTCAACCCTCAGTCATGGTCAAGATCTTAGTGTCCTGACTGAAAGACGGACGTCACAGAAACAATAAGTTTCTCCAGCGGGCTGCTGGGCTTTCGCTTGTTTTTAATTCCAGGCCTAAAAAGCCTATAATGGTTATGCAGCCACAGAAGCAATGTCTTTTAAACAGTCATTAAAAATGGTTGCGACAACATAGTGTGTGTGAAATTGAAATATTATAAACACTTTCTCCACACCATGATTATATGTTCATTAAGCTCTAATATTTAAATAAACTCTGTTTATTGTTTTTAACTCTAAGTATGAGCTGCACCATGTAAAGCAGGGGTTTAGTATCGGTGTGTTCTTAAGACTAAAACTTGCTGCAGCGGAATATTTGACAAAATGTCAGATAGTACTAGTTTTAGTACTAGTCACTATTAATAAACACCAATGCAAGCTTGTCAACATGATGGCAGTGGTGGTGATGGGATGTGGGCATGCCAGGACCTTGGCAGCTTTGGAGGGATGTAATAACAAAAATTGGGAAGACATTTATTTATTTATATTCATTCATTTATTTTTAAATCACAACTTCCTGATAGCCAAATAGATGTGCAGTATGTTTAACCCTGGCACACATGTCTAGTTTATCAACATTCGCACCTTCCCGCCAAAAAAAAAAGACTATCAGTGGATGCCTGAGCGCTGCTCAACAGGCTGGCCGCTGCTCATTGTTTACCCCCCGATTGGTAAAATGCAGGGAACATTTTCCCACAGAGTGTTAAGAAAGTATCATAAATTCCAAAGCTACGGTCGTGGGGTAGCTTGATGCAGCACACAGGCACTTGTTTGTTAGACGGATGAATGCAAAGAGGTAAGGGTTAATAAATCTGCATCTGTCTACTAGGTTGATTTAAGTTAATGAAGAAATGTTGATTTTTTTTTTTTAAATTTTCACAGAGCACAAGCAGGCAAAACCACAGCTCTGAAGATACGGCTTGATGCTTTTCAATCTGGTTCGCTTTAGGAATTACAATGCATTCATCTGGTGTCCTGGACACATTTTCAGTGGATACGGTTACATTTTAAGGGAATTAACTGAATGGACATATCATCAATTTGCATAGCATGGCCTACCTCAACAATGCAGTCAGGATGCAGTGTTAAAAAGCAAATGCATTTTCTTGCAATACTTTCAACTCTTGTACAACCGTGCTCTCTGCCCGGCTGCCTCAACCCTCCTCTTTCAAGCATCCTTAAAGCTTTTTTTAACATCTAAACTTTTCCCATTTTCAAATTTTTACCTTGATAAGTTTCTCCTCTCAAAACAATTCAAATTGTGTCAGGAACCCTACTGAAAAAGAATAATTGTATCTGATGAAATTGCACTTGTAAAGAATTGGTTTGTTTTCAGTATTACATCACCTTAATGGGTTGAAGAAATGCATTATTGGTCCAAACCTTCTTCCGCCTATTCTCTCCAAGAGCTTGGAGGCTGAATATTCAGCTCCAAAAGAATTATCCACGATCCCCAGGCCTTTCATTTGTCAGCAGTAATGACCGCAGTGCCCGGCCTGTTGGAGGCTGTTGTTTCACCTGTAAAAATGGATTGATTGGTGACTCTGAGGCATAACAGCTGTGAGTGAGTGCTGGAAAGTTTTGCATTGAACTCATTAAAGTTTGTATTATCCAGTGTTTAGCACACTGATTATTGCAAAGGAACCATCTGCTTTGGGGAGCAGGACTCCCATCACAGCTCTGTATTATTCACCCAACTTTGTCGCTCCAGAAATAAACATCAACACAGAAGGATAGTTGAGGTTTGTGTCACTTGACACGTGCATCTCATATTAATTAATATGATGTAGACTGTGTTTACCTGGGGTCCTCCTTGATGCTCTTGTCGTGAGTCGCTTAATTGAGTTAGCAATGAAACTAAGAAACTAAGATGACTTGTTTTCTCATTAAATGACAATATTGTTTGGTTTGCCGGAGGCCATTTCTCTAAATGGTATTTCATAGTTTATTTAATTTCTCTTAGCTTTCCGGGCTCAAATTAGAGGACTGATCCTGTGACAGATTCACCCTTTAACAAGATAATTGCTGCATGTGAAATAGACTTTACCAAATACCCTGATATGATGCTAATTTGTTAATAGAATAATAATAGACATGTTGTCATCCTCTGGTAGCATTGGATAGTTCACATTCCATAACTCACAGGTTTTGAGGTGAGAAATGAGGCCATGCTTCAAATGCCCAAGTGAATTCATAAAACGCTGTTTAAAGTCGGCAGCAAGGTAGAGCGGCGGTTAGCATTTCCAGCCAACACCTTGTTCGGTTAAAACTGGAACCTATCTCTGTGAAGTTTGTATAAGATAAGATCAGATAATACTTTATTGATCCCCATAGGGGAAATTCGAGTGTTGCAGCAGCAACATTAGAGGGAAAAAGAAAAAACAGGAAAGATAAATGCACAGAAATATCAGTGCAATCACATATGCACATATGTCACCATACATTCCCACACACACGTTTACATACATATACACACACATACCTACATATAATATATATACACAATATACACTTACAAATATACACACACATCCCCAGTCCTTCATATAATATATATACACAATATACACTTACACATATATACACACACATACCCATACCTACATATAATACATATACGCAATATACACAATATACACTTACATATATACACACACATACCCATACCTACACATAATATATATGCACATATACACAATTTACACTTACACATATATATACACACACATACCCATACCTACATATAATATATATACATATATACACAATATACACATACACATATATACACACACACATACCCATAGCTACACATAATATATATATACACAATATACACAACATACACTTACACATATACACACACCTACCCATACCTTCATATAATTTATTTACACAATTTACACTTACACGTATATACACACACTTACCCATACCTACACACACATACTCATACCGACAGATAATATATATGCACATATACACAATATACACTTGCACACACACACATATATATATATATATATATATATATATATACACACACACACACCCATACCTTCATATAATATATATACACATATACACATATACACATATACACAATATACACTTACACATATATACATACACATTTACACATAGATACTACGTACAAGCAAGAATAAATAGATTAAATGAACCAAAGATGGATTTTCTCCTTTTGTCTTCTTGGGTTTCTTCAGTTTCCTCCAACAATCCAAAATGTGCAGAGGGTCGATTGGAGACTAAACTGTTAACTGGTGACGGGTCAAGGGTGTAGCCCCAAACAACAGCTGAGATTGAGTCCAGCCCTAACACAACCCTGAGTGCAGATATTAGTGATCAATGCAATGAATGAATGTTCAAGTTAGAAAAACTCCATTCTCAACTGCGGTCTAACATTCTGTGCTCCACTGTTTGTAAGACCTACGTTTTGCTACAGAGTATAATTTCTAAATACCAAACATGTGACTATATTAAACGGTGGGCCAACCAGGAGGCAAGAGAATAAAACAAAATCACGCTTTTCTCGCCTCACAAGCAACACATGGTAGAATTAGGCGTCCTTCTTCCTCTGTCATTCGAGAATCTGAAAACGGCCCTGCTCTCATATTTGCTCTCTCTTTGAGAAGTGATTGTTGACTTTTCAAAGAGTAGCTTTTAGAATATGTGTATTTTGCAGCGTGTGTTTTTTTTTTTTTTTTTTTTTTCCTGCCTGATTTCAGTTGCTGCAGTCTTTTCTCAAAGGAACTCTGTTGTATTTTCCACCTGCTCTCCAATTAATGTAGAAGGCAATTTAAGTGTCTAATTCAAGCGTCTCCTCAATTTGTTCAGCTAATAAAGCCAGCAGCTTTTCCGCGGACAAAGAATGTTCATTACCTTCAGAGTTCACTGGATTTGTATCTGACCAGTTAAGAGGGTTTTAAGTGCCCACTTAAGTCACCCATTAATTCAGGTATATTGATTTCAGGGCCACCACAAGACTTGGTCAAATGCTAGATATGCTAAAATCTTTCTTTTGAGAAAATAAAATGTTTCCATGCTCATGAATTTCAAGTCGTAGGACCGTCGAGACTTTCTTCTAAAGATGTTTTGCGTATGTTGCTGTTGTATAAACGATTTATCACTGTGGCTTTTGACACAAATGCTTTGTTCATCTCCTGGGATTCACATCACGTTACGCTATCTAGCCCCTGAGAAATTATCTCACATTCTGTGCAAACCATCTTTGCATCATGTATTCACCCATTTCCTCCAGCCAAGCTACCATCAAGGAAGATATTTTAGTCAGCAGTTTTCCCTGGCAATTCTTGAACAGCTACTTTTTTTTTTTTCTGTGGCTCAATTTGCAGCTACTTGATGCCTCTGTGTGTCTCTCTGACATTCAGTGTGTCCTAGCAAGCAACCAAATGACTGATCCTTTGTCTGTAATTTGTTTCGGGTAGAACATTTTCAGGGTATGATAAGCTAGAGTACCTTGATGACTGAAACACATCACAAATAGACACATTTTAATCACTGGTAAGTTCCAGACAATATCACAAGAACAAATATACTGCCTTCGGGAATATTTCGTATTTCCTTTTGAAATGAAAAAAAGTTACATGTCATGTGAATCATAGAAGTTTGAATACATTTTATTCATGTATTTGTGTTTTTCTATTTGAGCAGTTGTCCCTAGGTCTCCTTTGGTCCAAAATGGAGGAAACTCAATGTTTCCCTTGTCAGCATTTTTAAGTTATAACATATATTTCACGGAGATGGTGAAAGAGACATGATCTCAAGCTGGGATCTCAGGTGGACAAACAGGTGCTAATTGGACTAAAGGCAGTCAAAATCAACTGACCTTCGTTCAACACAATTATGATCTTTGAGTTGCCTTCCAATTGATACCATTTGTTTCATTCATGTTATATATTTTCAAAGTTATGACAGTGAGTCGTATTTAATCCTGCAATAAAGGGTCGCCGCCTCTGCAATTTTGGACTTTTCAAGATAAGATAAGATAAGAATAGATAATACTTTATTGATCCCCATAGGGGAAATTCCTTTGTCGCAGCAGCGCAACAATAACAGTATCAAAAAAGACAACAGACAAATAAGCACTAAAAAATTAAAAGCAATACAAACTATTAAGACAAAAAAAGAACACATAAATAAATACATACACAGCTAAGCAATATGACACAACAAAATGTAAACTCAGTATCCTCTGTTTTGTAATACACAAATTTAGTCTAATTTCAATTCTCATTGGAATTCTAGCTAACTAGCCAGATGCTGCCCGTCTTGTGAACCAGGGGCAAATTGATTATTTTAATTCAATAAGCACATGTTTGGGAAAACGTTATAAATGGTGGTTTTATTATTACTCAGTTGGCAGAGTAAATACTTCCTGCTAAATCCTGCTAAACCTCTGAATCAACATCTGAAAGGACAAAACAAAAACACCACCACCAACAGCAACAACAATAATAATGATAATGATGAAGATAATTGTTGATTTATGAGTGTATTTTCATATTTGCAAGGTTGATTCTTGGTCCCGCTTCACACCATTGTTTGTGTCAATGAAATTGTTCAAGGTTCTTCTTTTTTACGCGAAAAGGACCGATAATTCACAGAACTTTCATAAATGAATGTGAGTTCAATCTATTGATAATGTCACCATGTACCTTTTAGCAAGGTTATCAGACCTAAATAGTTGAGATGCTCGGCTTCTGTTAAAATTTGCCCAATTTTTGTGACATTTGCTAGTCTAGACACATTGCTTCACTAAATATTGTCAGTGTTCTGCTAAGTTTGACCTTTGAAAATAATGATGGCGGGCCCTTTTATGCTATTTTGCTGTTACAGTAGCATCGAGCATGACTCGGATATTTTACAATAAGATCTTCATAATTTTGCAATAGAAGCTGTTTAGGGTATTTTTTACACAAAACAGAATGTCCAAACCTCCAATACTGACCTCCAACTACTTGTTTGACTGTCCCTCTGATACGAAGGCACTAACAGCCTTGATCATCTACTCTGTTTCTGATCCATCGCTGCATGGAAATGATGAAGGAACAAAATGAGCAAGCAGCAAGAGAAGTTGTATTTCCCATCCAGGGGCGAGCATGTAGAGGTCGACCTTTTGTGGAGTCATGTGAAATTAAATTTGATTTAAATACATATGCAATTACTGCTAAATTAGTGGGGACAATTTCTGTTAATCAGAAAATTAGGAAGGGCATATCCTTGGTGTCCCTGCTACAAATTACAGCCATTAGTGATTCTTGAAAAATGATCTGTGATGTATATCTTGAAATAGGGTTTGAATGTCAGCACAAACGACGAACTATCACGACTGCCCCCAGCCCATATCTTCGAAACACACGGCAACTGAACCTCCTGCCTGAAAACCTCCCTTATATCCCCTTTTTAAGCACTGAAAAGACCAATGACCTGTCCAGAGTGATTGATCCCCCCTGGCTGGTAGCCAGATGACATATTTCCATCAATTGCCCTCCTCAGCAGGGAGGTGGTGAAGGTCAGCTTGGTAGACATCGCTCACCTTCCCTTCCCAGGACTGTGTCAGAAAAATCAGTTGTCCCTTATCGTTAAATGTCTGATCGACAATTCTGTATTAAAATGCTTTGACATAAATGCCAGGATATGTCATTTGATTAAGTAACCTCGACCCGTTCGTGTACCAAATCAGCTCAGTCATGGAATCCGTTGCCATCAGTATTTCTTGGTTAGGCTTGCAGTGAAGGGTGTCTTGAGACAAAATATAACTATTGATCCACAGTAGGTAGGACTTATTGATGCTCCTCATGTGACACGATGTCAGCACATGACTTTCAAATCTCTTTTTTTTTTTTCCTCTGAAAAGCCTTTTATTTTAAAAACGTCTGCGTCGTCATCGCGGTAAACTGCTAGTTGCGCACATTGGAGGGATGTTTGTGAGGATTAAAGTTATGGGAAATAGTTTGAAGCTAAACTACATTTTAGAATGAAAACAGGATTCCTTCCATTTGCATTTATAGAGTTAGTTCACTTTATAATGTCTCTAATTTCTGCTAAACTAAAATCAATTTTATGGCCAAGTAATACCTCATTTGGTCTCAAAACTGTCTCTGACTCCTTCCCTTTCATTCTGCTTGAAATTCTTCTATCTCATAGAACCCCTGACACTTTTCTCCACCCATTCCAACCTGCTTGAACCTGTTTCTTCACCTCTGATTCGCACATGCTTACAGTGGGTACCGAAAGTATGAAGACCCCTTTAAATTTTTCACTCTTTGTTTCATTGCAGCCATTTGCTAAAATCAAAAAAAGTCATTTTAAATTCTCATTAATGTACACTCACCACCCCATCTTGGCAGTAAAAAAAAAAAAAAAGTGCAGAAATTTTTGCAAATTTATCCAAAAAGAAAAGGTGAAATATCACATGGTCACGAGTATTCAGACCTTTTACTGCGACACTCCTATTTATCTCACAAGGTGTCCATTTCTTCCGATCCTCCTTAAGCTGGTTCTGCTCCTTCATTGGAGTCCAGCTGTGTTCAAATTAAACGGATTGGACTTGATTAGGAAAGGCACACACTTGTCCATATAAGACCTGACAGCACATGTCAGAGGGAGCAGAACAGGAATCATAGTTTGATTTTGGGAAAAACAACAGCAATCTCAAAAAGAACGGTAAACAACTGTGTCATGGCAGGGTTGGGGGGGCTGGAGTGAAGATAGTATGGAGGAAAATATATACAATGAGCGTAATTTCCAAAGGAAAGCGGGTGTTAAGCCAGGGCAGTAAATCAGAGGGGGAGCATGAAAGGGAGCGTGCTTTGTGGAGGCAAAGGGATCAGGATGGATTTAAGGTGCTGGTGACGTTTAAGGAAGGGCATGATATCAGGACTGTAGGGCCGGTGGGTCTGTCTCGGGTTTTGCGTGATAAAGTTGATGAGGTGGTTCGAGCTAGAGCGCGTTCTGATGGTGATTCACTGATGGTGAGCAACAGCAAAAGGCACTAAAGCTGTAAAGTGTTTGCAAAAAGAAGTTGTGAGGGGGGGGAGGATGGGGGCGGGAGAGGTTCGTAGCGTTATTTACGGCATTCCGCTCAATGAGAAGTTAGGAAAGTTGAAAGAGCATTCAGGGAGGCTGTGCGATTGGCCCAAGGAGGCTAAAGGCATGGAGAGCAGGAATGAAAGTTGACAGCTTCTCAGTGCTAGTGGAGTTTCAAGAGAAGATTCTACCCAAATTTGTGACCATCAGATGCCTGAACTATAATGTGAGGCTGTATGTGCCCCCACCGTTGCGTTGGAAGTGCCGGAAGTATGGCCAAAGGATCTCAAATGTGTGGGCGATTGTGGAGGAGAGCATGGCTGTGGAGCAGGAGGGCAAGAAAAGTGTCAGTTGTGGTGGAGAGCACAGAGATTGTCAGGCCAGAAAGAGGGCGGTTGAAATTCAGCAGATCAGGAAGCTCGTGCAAGCCGAGCCTCGTCCATCGAATCAAGCAGACGTTGGAGGACACATGGCTATAGATGAAGATTCATTGTCAAAAAGGATTATTTTTTTGTATCTTGTTTGAAGTTAACTGCTCTTGTCAAGCTAAACATAGATCCGAGAACTGCTATTTTAGTTAAAAGCGCTGCGAGATACTTGGGCATTAAAGATGTTAAGTGGGATGGTGTTTATGAGGAGCTCGTGGTCAGAGATCGAGAAAGGACGGCTCCCCTGTCTGTCAGCATCGTCTTCACAAGCTAGAAGGGCTTAAAACATTTATTTTCTGCCGTGGAAAACTAGAAGCCTGATGCAAATGGACAAGAATTCAAGAGATTTGTCTCTGAGCTGGAGACAAAGCCGGATGTGACGCGTATTGCTGAAACGTGGTTTTAAATTATTTTAAATGGATGTGTGAGCGAAGTGATAGGACTGATAGGGGTGGGGGTGCGACTTTTGTTCAAGGAATTTCCTATGGAGTTTTAGGTAAGCGTGTTGGGTTTGAGTACTTTGAGATATGGTGTGATCGTGGCAGTCTTGTTGTTCATTGTTATAATCCATGTAAAAGGCCTTGATGTTTAAGAATTGATTTTGAAGGAAACGAGGATGGCAAAATAATTTGGCTTGGGATTTTAATTCACATAATTCTAATGGGTTGGTTTTAGAGGAATGGATGGTTGGAAGCGTATCGTTGTCCTGTCAAATGCAGAGTTGGTAGGAGCTGCAGGGTTGGCATCAATGTGTCTGGAAGATGGAACTTTAATAAAGCAGATGACACAATGTTTAAGTTTATGAGCGACTGAAACATGAGACAAGTTGATGTTATACATGATGTGGATTATTTTATTTATTTATTTTTGAGTGAAAATTAGTGTAGCTATCGTGGATTCAGCAACAGCATCAATTGTGGAGTCGAAACCAGGGAGGAAAAAGTTGGTTCCCCGGTGGACAGGAGAGTGTACGCAAGCAATAAAGTGTAGAAATAAATCTTAAGAGTTGTCTGAGTCTTCAAACTTTTTTGAAAATTAAAAGAGCGCAAGTGAAGGTGAGAAGAGTGATTAGGAGAGTCAAAGGATTATTGGGGAAAAAAATATTGTAATACTATTGGTAGGCAAACTCCTATCAATGATGTATGGAGGGTTGTTAAAAAGAGTGGGGTGGAAATACCCGGTTCTTAAGGAGGCTGAGACTTTGGCAGTAAAAGATGACAAAGCAACGTTGATGGTCAGAACCCTAGCTAAGGTTCATAGTGCTTTTAATTTAACAAATGAAATATTGAAAAGGGAGGCAACAAAAAGTATCAGTTTCTCTTTGAAAATGTAGAGGATACGAATGACAGCTTGACTGTTAGTTTCTCACTAAGTGAATTAAAAAAGGCTATAAATAAGGCAAACGTCACGTCTCCAGGAAAAGACGGAATAAATTGAGACATCTTTGCAATGAAGTGCTTAACATCTTTTTGGAGCAGGGGAAAATCCAAAGTGTTGGAAGATGGCTGTCATTATTCCAATAAGAAAGCCAGGGAAAGATCCCACAGAGGCATCGGATGATAGGCCAATAGCACTATCTTCGCACTTAGGCAAGATAATGGAGAGGATGATAGTGGAAAGATTGATTGTGTTTGGCCAATCTGTTGTCCCCTTTCCAGAGTGAGTTTAGAAAGGGGAGGTTGACTATGGACCCAGTCTTAAGTTGCAGAGCGATATAAGGAAGGCCCAAGTTTGCTAGGAAGTGGTAGCTGCTTTTTTCTTTGGTGTGGAAAAGGCGTACGGTATGCTTTGGAAAGACGGGATACTGATTAAAATTAGCATGCTTGGGATTTAAGGCAAAATGTATAGCTGGATCAAGGACTTTCTTAGCTATAGTGAAATACGAGTCAGAATTAATGGTAATTTGTCTGATTGTTGTAGAGAATGGTGTGCCTCAAGGTAGTGTTATTTTGCCTATTCGTTTTTTAATTCGGATAAACGATATACTGTAAATGATACACTTGAGTGCAGAATAGGCAAGTCACTATTTGCTGACGATGGTGCTCTGTGGTGAAGGGGGAGGAGCGTTCAATTCGCAGTGAAAAGCTTGCAAAAAGCCATTGACTCTGTTGAGGCATGGGCTGGCTGGGAAACGGGGATTCAGGTTTTCTGTGGAGAGAAAAAAAAAAAACAGTCATATTTTTCTCATTTAAGAAGGTTGAGGAAAGATTTAAGTTCCAGTTTACGGAAGAGATCTAGAAAGATTAAATTGTATTTAATTTCTGGCTATACATTTTGATTCCAAACTTACTTGGCAGAGTCATATCGAAAAGTTGATAGGTAAGTGTAAGAAATTAATTGATATAATCAGATGCTTGTGCAGTAAGGAATGGGGAACAGATATGATATCGATGAAAATACTGTATGCTGGGGTTAATTAGACCTGGTATTGATGATGGATGCCTTGCTTATGGCTCTGCTGCAAGACCAGAACTGAAGAAGCTTGATGTTATACAAGGTGCTGCTTTAAGACTGTTTGGGAGCAATCAGGACCTCTCCAGGATGTGCACTGCAAGTTAAAGTGGGTGAAATGCCTTTTGAGTTGAGGCGGCTGCAAGTGGTGCTGTCATTATGTGCATTTGAGAGGGCTAAGGGAAGACCGTCCAGCTTAAAGTCTACTCACGCCAGCTTGGGAGAATTTAAAAAGTAAAATAAAACCTTTTAGTGTGAGTATTCAGGGAAAAGCTGAGAAAGCTGGTGTTGGGCACTTGAACTGAGTCCGTCTGCCCACCTTGCTCACCATGGTTGCTACCAGCTCCAGAGGCTGATACAGCTTTGCTTGAAAAGGTCAAAAACCATAAGGGAGATAGTGGGCAATTATCTATGAAGTACGTGGACAACTATTATGGATATGTTCAAATTATCACAGATGGGTCAAAGCAACCAGACACTGGGAGAGTGGCAGCAGCATATGTGGTCCCAGAATGTGACATTAAGTTTGTCTACAAGAGTTTCTGATAATTTATCTGTCTTCGGCGGAGCTTACAACGATCATGGTGGCATTGCGATGAGTGGAGCAGAGTAAACCTTCAAGAGCAATTGTATGTACAGACTCGATGTCAGTTTTAGAAGGCCTAAAATTGGGCAATATAAGTGAGAGATATGACCTTGTGTGTGTGTGAGATCTTGATCCTACTTCATAGCATTCAGAATGTGGGGACTCATGTTAGGTTTGTCTGGGAGCCAGCCCATGTGGGGCTGGCTGGGAATGAGCTGGCTGATAAATATGCTAAACAGGCTTTAAGAGAAAGTGTTGTGACAATTCACTGTAATATTGCCAAGTTAGAGGCTGTCAATAATTTAAGAATAGTGTGAAAAAAAAAAATGTGGCAAGGCAATTGGGACAGAGAAGTTAAGGGGAGATAATTTTATAATGTGAGTCCGAAGGTTGGTTTGGGGCGCCAGGCAGGAGGTGTCCAAGAAAAAAACATACACACCAGACTTTGGTTAGGACACACAGGATTAAGAAAAACCATGAATGTGATGGGGAAACATAATACTGGGCTTTGTGAGAACTGCAATGTATCCGAAACCATAGAGCATGAACTTAAACTGCACAAAGTACAGTAGAGAGAGGAATCTTTTCAAGAAAAAGGTAGAGGAGAGACTTAGAGGTAGAGACTTTAAATATACTTGCCAAATCTTCAGATAACAAAGTAATTAAATATCTGTTTGAGTGTCTTAATAGTCCAGGAATCACTAATAGAATTAAGATTTTTTTTTTTTGGCAGGCTGCTGTCCTTTTTAGCTGTGAGCCATAATATCGATTGTTTAGACATCCGGAGGGTGGCGGTAGTGCGCTATCAGCCCGCATCCGTGTTAAACATCCATTGTAGAAGAATGAGGTCGAAGGAACTGCCCGAAGAGCTCAGGGACAGAATTGTGGCAAGGCACAGATCTGGCCAAGGTTACAAAAGACTTTCTGCTCCTAAGAGCACAGTGGCCTCCATAATCCTTAAATGGAAGAAGTTTGGGACAACCGGAACTCTTCCTAGACCTGGACGTCAGGCCAAACTGAGCAAATATGGGAGAAGAGCCTTGGTGAGAGGTAAAGAAATGATCAAAGATCAGTGTGGCTGAGCTCCAGAGATTCAGTAGGGAGATGGGAGAAAGTTCCACAAAGTCAACTATCTCTGCAGCCTTCCACCAGTCGGCGCTTGATTGCAGAGTGGCCAAACGGAAGCCTCTCCTCAGTGCAAGATGTATGAAAGCACGCATGGAGTTTGCCAAAAAACACATGAAGGACTCCCAGACTGAGAAATAAGATTCTCTGGTCTGATGAGACCAAGATTGAACTTTCTGGCATTAATTCTAAGTGGTACGTGTGGAGAAGACCAGGCACTGCTCATCACCAGCCCCATACGATCCCAACAGTGAAACTTGGTGATGGCAGCATCATGCAATGGGGGTGTTTTTCCAGCTGCAGGGACAGGACGACTGCTTGCAATTGAAGGAAAGATGAATGCGGCCAAGTACAGACCTATCCCAGAAGAAAACCTCTTCCAGAGTGCTCAGGACCTCAGACTGGCCCGAAGGTTCACCTTCCAACAAGACAGTGACCCTAAGCACACAGCGAAAGTAACAAAGGAGTGACTTTGGAACAACTTGACTGGCCCAGCCAGAGCCCTGACCTAAACCCAATTGAAGATCTCTGGAGAGACCTGAAAGTGGCTGGTCACCGTCCAACCTGACAGAACTGGAGAGGATCTGCAGGGAAGAATGGCAGAGGATCCTGAAATCCAGGTGTGGAAAAACTTGTTGCATCATTCCAAGAAGACTCGTTGCTGTACTGGCTCAGAAGGGTGCTTCTACTCAGTACTTAGCAAAGGGTCTGAATACTTATGACCATGTGAGATCTATTTTTTATTTTTTTTTAATCTACTTTCATTTGAGACGACACAGCAAGTACTATCCTACCTGTCCCTGATCACGTTAGCTGTAATTGTCAATTTATCTGGAAGCTCTCCCTGACCTACAAGAGCCTTTCTCAACTCCTCACTGAAACCAATACAGCACTCCTCCCTTTTGAGCTTCCATCCCCTCATCTTCTACGCTGCCTTTGTCCTCTTTGCTTTTCTTGTCACCAGATCCATCCTACATCCCACCATCCAATGCTGTCTGGCTCTAACCTACCACAACTTTGGATAGGGAGGGAAAAAAAAACAAAACAAAAAGCAGCACTGCTGACAGTCAGGCCAATGGAAAGCACACATTAGGATTTAATTCCTTGTTCATTAATTGTTTATGAAAGTAATGTGTTTAAAACATTGCACTCTAAGTAAATCATTAAGCATGTAAACTGCTGGAGATATCTTGGCAGACTTAAAAAAAAAAAAAAAAAGGAGGAAAATCTGGCATTGACAAATAACTGTTCCAGGGTGGAAATGATGGATGCCACACAGTGGAGAAAATTGCAACTACTTGTTTAGATTCTTGGCAGAGAATATTCTGCATTCATAAAACATTATGAATCATTAGCGTGGAACTGTGAGACTTTGGGCAAATCAGTTTCCCAATTTAGCAAGAGAGATGCTTTTCATAAAACCCAAACATGCTATAGTATGTGCAATGCAATGCGGTTTAGAAATAATAAGGTGGTGAAAATACAATGAGAATGTATGATGCTTTGTAATTTTGTTGTCTGAAAAAGAGTACTTGGCAGCATGAATAAATGAAAAACTAGTTGAAAAATAACAAATCATGTTTTCAAAAAAAAAACCTAAATAATTTTGTATCATTACTTAATATTTTCCATTGCTAATTCAGCCTTCTGACCTGACAAGAGGTTAGAAAATGTCATGTGAAAGACCAAGGAAAATTGTCATGCGACTCATCCCTCCAATGGAGCTCTAATTTATGAAGTGGACCAAACTTGCGTAGTTCTGCTTTCAGGACTTCGTTTGGGCAGGACATGGGGAGTATTTCTAATTCCGTCCATCTGCCTGTCCGTCCGTCCGTCCGTCCATCTATCCGTCTTTCTACCTAATTACCGACCTACCTATACACACACATAGATGTCTTATATCCAAATCCTATCCAGAAAAGTCTAGATTACGTTTAGATATAGATCTAGTTAGCTAGATACAGGTCCTCTGCTGATTTCAATCCAAACCTGCTCCGCAATTATGAACTTGCGCAAGATCCTACTATATGAAAATGGTTACATCCGATTTTGCTGCAAACTCTCAAGCTGAATCGATGTGTCCCACTCAGTTCTATATAAGTTCTATAAGTATCAGAAACTAAATTACATGATTTGACACATGTAGAGGCACTCCTTGTTTACTTTGTATTTATGTATTTACATCATTATCATTATAGAATTATTCAAATCAATCACCATCATCGGTCACTTTAGTTGTATGAGAATAATTTGCAACTGTTTTGTGGACCCCAGCCATGTTTTCTGTCTTATCTCTGCTCCTATACAGAAACCTTTTTGTACAGTATATTGTTGAACACACACTCTGTTGCAAGATCTCATTGTTGTAATTAAACTAAAAAAAATAACCCAAAATAGGTGATGTCGAGCAACCGTATATACAAAAATTCTCTTCGCCTCTTTCTCAGAAACGATGACAGGAGAAAACCTTATTATAATCCTCAGACATCACACCAAAACAAAACAACCACAGAAAGAAGCACCTTTGGAGAAGGAAAATGAAAGGCAAGGAGGGGAAAAAAGAAAACTAAACTAAAACACATCGCTGTTGCTCCAGTCGATTTCTGTGCTCCTTTTTGATAGAGAACAGTGAGTGCAGGTAAAAGTTCATGAAATAATTAGTCTCTGTTGGGTTGAGAAATGTAAACCAAGAGAATGAAAGTGTAGCACCAGAACAAAGTTAATATTCCTCCAAACTCTGGCTTTTCTTACCTCAACCCTTTTATTTATTTTTGCACAGACAGTGTTTTGTTACTTCGGCTTGTGATGTTTGGCTCTGTTTTGTCTGATTGGATAAGAAAAACACTGATAACAGGGATTGTGGGTCCAAATACAGGGGGGCACAAGCCTGTGTCTTTGTGAGCCACTCCAAAGCCCGGATTAATGCAGAGGGTTCCATTACGAAGGGCATCCGGAGCAAAACCCAAGACGTGCATCAATTCTACGATACTGGGTCGGCCGAGGACTTGGGTAAACAACAACCGCCATTGGTACCGATTACCTACAAGGTACCAGTGGAAGTTGGACTTCTGGGGGTCAAAGAGGAGAGGAGGAAGGTGTGTATGGAATTAGATGGAAAGGTAGCAAGGCTACAAGCTGAGGTTCAGGTTTTAAATTGTACTATCATGATACTGATTGGAAAGGAAATGGAGCGGGCGTTATCTTGAACGAGGAGTTTGTTAGGAATGTTCTGGTGGTGAAGAGAGTGTCAGACTTATGAGTCTGAAATTGTAGGTGTGATGCTCGATGTTGTTGACTGGATGTGAGTAAGAGAAGGAGACGCGCTTGAGTTAGTTAGCTGAAGTGATGGCGGATACCATCAGAGGTGAGAGAGCGGAAATTGGTCCAGACTTCAATGGACATGTAGTTGTCCATGATGGGATCATTTTGGTATCCAGGACAGGAATGGTAGTTTACTTTGCAAAAATCACTGACATGGCTGTAGTAAATGCTTTTTCCACGAAAAGGCAGGAACATCTGGTAACTTGTACGAGCAGAGGTGGAAGCATGCAGATAGACTGCATCTCAGAGACATGTCATCTTAAGCAGATCAGTAACTGGATAGTGGTGATAGATGAGAGTGTTGCCAGACAACGTAGGACTTTGACGACGACAAAGATGAAGAGGACGGAGAGGTGGAAGCTGGAAAGTTTTGTGTAGTTTTTAGGAGGAGTTGAGAAAGGCTCTGGGTGATCTTCCGGATGTCTGGATAACTGCAGCTAATGTCATCGGGGAGACGAGTAGGAGAGTACTTGGTGTGTTGTCTGGAAGGAAAGTAGATAGAGAAAGAGGTTAGTGTGGAAGTGGGACATTGAAGGGACTGAAGAGTGTAGACAGGATTACAGGGAGATGCAGCGCAAGTTAACGGTAGAGGTAGCAAAGGCCAAGCAAAGGATGTATGATGTCTCATATACTAGGTTTGACACTGAGGAGGGAGATAATGATTGATACGGATATTCCAGATGATTGGACAACTACAGGTCATGTGATGAGGGAGACGGCTCTTCTCCTCCAACAACAGTGTGGGACCTCGCAAATGCGCTTCTGGAAGGATGGTCAAAAATTCCCACAGCCTTCCCAGATGAGTTGAGGCTGTCATAGCTGCAAAGAGTGGACCAACGTTATATTGAACCCCATGGATTAGGAACAGGATGTCACTTAGGCTCATATGCGGGTGAGCGAATACTTTTGGCCATATATTGTATATGCTATATACTATAGTCCCCGACAAATACTACATTTGGGTAACTGCTGGTTGTGATGTCAGTGTTTGGATGTAATTTGATTTGAAAACTTGATGACACCTGGTGATGACGTGTTACGTTTTGTGTCGTGAACCTAACAGCAACTCAAAAAAACTACCATTTTATTTGGTTGGATTTTTATTTTAAAACTGAATTGATTAATTGGTTAATATGAGTGTATTTTTATTCATCCACATAATTTTCAAATTCATTTTGATAAAGTTAAAATTTCTTTCTAATATTTCATTGCTGTAGATTTTCTTCCATCATTACTTGCACTATTTTAATTGACAGACTTCTAAGTTTATATTGCAACTGGCTGACCAAAGATTTCCATAATTTCATTGCTCCTTAGTTTTTTTTCCCCATATTTCAGTCTTTTTCTTTGTTAATTGGTTTTGTTCTTCTTGATGTAAATGTATCTTTATTATGTTTTATGCCATTGGTAGTTAGAAACAGAAACAGATTCATGAGGGATTTAAATATGAGACATATAAAATGTCAGCAAATTATCACTCCTGTTTTGTTTTTTTTTACTCACATTTTTGGTCTCAATTTTGATCGATATACCCTGAGCAGCCCATCCTGTATCTGAATATTTGTGTTGGATATGATGCGGGATCCCTCACTGTGCATTTCATTGAAACTTCAGTGTCCTCTGTAATTAAGGTCATGTTTATGTTGCAAAGTGTAGGTATCTTAAATATGGACGACATATTACTGCATGGCCTGCATGTATGCAGGATTCCTCATTCACATTCTGCCATGTGTCTGTCTGATCCATGGCATATCAACGAACTGCTCCAATTATCAATGCATTAAAAACGCTGCAAAGAGGATCGATGCACATGTATTTCTGCAAAATTGCATGAATGGTGTCAGTCACTCTTAATTCTGTTCACCATGAACCTACAGCAGAAAGCATTGTTGACTCCTTCAGGATGTTTTTTGACAGTCAAAATCGGTGTTTTGCGTGGTTGGACAACATTTGCAGTTATGGATATTTGTGGAAGTTATAAGCAACAGCATTTGTAAAATATCTAGATCTGTGAACCAAGCAGAACTATTACCTTACTGGAAGATGGGAACACTGACTTGATCTTTATTCTGATCATAGTAGTTGTGGAGTTTCTCTCATCTCCCTTCTTTCTATCCACAATTGCTCATTCCACACACGGTTAATGAGACACCTTTTCCTGTCATGTTTGTCCATTTCGCCTCCTCAGTTCAACAATATAAATGAGCTAATTAGCTGGTTTTATATATTATGTGCATCTTCCCCTGATACTTTTTCTGTTGCAAAGATAACACAAGTGCTTAGATTACTGAGTGTATCAAACATTAAAAGAACAAAGAAAAAAAAGCTCACAATACAGCAACACAGAGAACTCTTAAATCAAAAGTAATCATTTGAATGTAACTGTAGTAAACTAAAACACACATTTTACCTGTTCTGTGAATTGATGAGCACCGCTTCAGCTGTTTAGTACAATTTACCAGCTTAACTCCATCAGATCCTGCACTTTCAAGGTTTCAACCTCTACCTTCCAATACTTCAAGTCCGGTATTGAACTACAAAACAGGAAATGACCAGACCTCTACTAATTTAACATAATCCTAGAAAATTAACTACTCAAATTTTGCCAAAATAAGAGTGTAAACAGAGCTTGTTAAGAATGTGTGTAATGGGAGTGTTTGGACCCAATCGCAACAGAGAAAGAGTCTTTATTGAGGCTCTGGCAGAACAACATTCCATTTCCCTTCTATTATATTTTTTTTCATTCTTTTTTGTACTTTTTTGGGGGGGTGCTTTTTAATAACAATGTATACTTTATTAATCCCTCGTGGGGAAATTCGTTCTCTGCATTTAACCCATCATGGATGAACCACGAGCAGTTGGCTGCCGTCTAGCAGCGCCAGGGGAGCAGTCAGGGGTTCAGTGTTTTGCTCAACAACGCTTCGACACACTAGGACGAGCCGGCAATCGAACCAGGAATGTTCAGTTCCAAGGTGATCGCTCTACCTCCTGTTCCACGCCCTAGATTTACACACATTGCACTCTGCAACATGGCGGATATACCGGCTCTGACACCTCCAACATGCAAATTAAAAAGACAGTACGAAGTTCTAGCAAGTGCCATAGCCTCTCTCTCAAATTCTGGAGTTTGCATGTTCTCACCGAGAACATGACATCTGACCACCCAGATGTGTGAATGAAAGAGTGAATATTTGTATATCTCGATATGTGGCCCTATGATCGGTCAAGGGCGAACTCTGCCTCTCACCCAATGACAGCTGGGATTGGCTCCAGTCCCCCTCTGATAAAGAGGGAGGGATAAAAGGTATAGATATTGAATGAATCCATCCATTCCATTTGTCTTCCACCACTTATCCGAAGGTGGGTTGTGGAGGCAGCAGGGAGGCCCAGACTTTCCACTCCCCAGCCTCATGGTCCAAGTCCTCTGGGGGGAACCCAAGGCGTTCCCAGGCCAGCCTGGAGACATAGTCTCTCCAGAGTGTCCTGGGTCTTCCCCATGGCCTCCTCCCAGATGGACATGCCCGGAATACCTCCCTCCAAAGAGCCGTCCAGGAGGCATCCTGACCGGATGCCTGAGCCACCTCATCTGACTCCTCTCTATGCGAAGGAGCGGCCACTCTACTCTGAGCTCCTTCAAGATGGCCGGAGTTCTCACCCTATCTGCAAGGGAGAGTCCGGCCACCCTGCGGAGAAAAATCAATTTGGCTGCTTGTATCCTCAATCTCGTTCTTTCGATCACGACCCCCAGTGCGTGACCATAGGTGAGGGTAGGAACGTAGATCGAAAATCAGTAAATTGAGAGCTTCGCCTTCTGGCTCAGCTCCCTCTTCACCACAACTGACCGGTACAGAGTCCACATCACTGCAGACGCTGCATCGATCCGCCTGTCCATCTCCCGCTCCATCCTTTTCCCACACGTGAACAAGACCCTGAGAGATTTGAATTCCTCCACTCGGGGCAGGACCTCTTCCCCGATCCGGAGTGGGCACTCCACCTGTTTCCGGTTGAGCACCATGTTCTCAGATAGGTAGCTGCTGATTCTCATCCGGCCGCTTCACATTCGGCTGCAAACCGCTCCAGTGAGAGCTGGAGATCATGGCCTGATGAAGCCAACAGGACCACATCATCTGCAAAAATCAGTAACTCGATCCTGTGGCCACCAAACCAGATCCCCTCGACGCCCTGGCTGCACCTAGAAATTCTGTCCATAAAAGTTATGAACAGAATCGGTGACAGAGGGCTGCCCTGGAGTAGTCCATCTCTCACCAGAAACAGGTCTAACTTACAACCGGCAATGCAGACCAAGCTCCAACACTGGTCGTACAGGGACCGAACAGCCCGTAATAAGGAGTTCGGTACCCCCTATTCCAGGAGCATCCCCCACAGGATTGCCAACGGGACACAGTTGAATGCCTTCTCCAGATCCACAAAACACATGTAGGCTGGTTGGTCAAACTCCCATGCCCCATCGAGGACCCTGCTGAGGGTGTAGAGCAGCTCCACTGTTCCACGACCAGGACGAAAACCACACTGATCCTCTTGGATCCGAGGTTCAAGGACTCAACGGACACCCCTCTCCAGCACCGCTGAATAGACCTACCAAGGAGGATGAGGAGTGTGATTCCCCCTGTGGTCGGAACACACCCTCCGACCCCCCTTTCTAAAAAGGGGGACCACCACTCTGGTCAGCCAGTCCAGCGGTACTGTTCCTGACGTCCACGCAATTCTGCGGAGCTGTGTCAGCCAGGACAGCCCGGACAAGATCCAGAGCCTTGAGGAACCCAGGTCGAACCTCATCCATCCCTGGGGCCCAGCTACTGAAGAGCTTTTTGACTGCTTCAGCAACTTCAGCCACTGAAATAGGTGGGTTCTCTCCAGATTCCCCAGGCCCTGCTTCCTCATTGGAAGGCGTTTCGGCGGGATTGAGGAGGTTTCGGAAGTATTCTTTCCACCGATCTGCAACGTCTCGAGTTGAGACGCTCCATTCCCACTGTCCACAGTGTTAACGGAGCACTCCTTCCCCCACCCATTTTCCATGGTCTCCCCGAACTCCTCCCATGCCCAAGTTTTTGCATTGGCGACAACTCTGGCCGCATGTTGCTTGGCCTGCCGGTACCTGTCAGCTGCCTCCGGAGCGCCACAGACCAGAAAGGCCCGATAGGACTCCTCCTTCAGATTGACGCCATCCCTCATCGATGGGGTCCACCAGCAGGTTCGAGGGTTGCCGCCCCGACAGGGAGCGAAAGGCTTATGGCCGCAGCTCCACACTGCAGCTTCAACAATGGAAGCACGGAACGTGGCCCATTCGAACTCAATGTACCCCGCTTCCTTCAGGATGTGGTTGTAGCTCTGCCGGAGGTGGGAGTTGGGGGGGGGGGGGGGGGGGGGGGTGAGGGTGGAGGGGAGAGGAAAATGTGGCATAAAATTTATTTGCTTCCATGGAAACTGTTTTGGTTATCTTTTTCGG
>CAAKHD010010484.1:35057-60187 GCA_901007705.1 Fistularia tabacaria
GCGGGGGGGGCCGCCATGTGGCCGACCGCCCCCCCCTTCGTGGGGGGGGGGGGGTGGGTGCGGGGGGGGGGGGGGGGGGGGGGGGGGGGGGGGGGGGCAGTGACCTGCGTGCAGGCAGGGGAAAACTGGGTCCAAATTTGTTGTCCTTCATGACAATCTTCTGAGGCACGCTTTGTCTGGTCCCTCACCTAGGACTTGTGTGACCTTGGGTGACCCTTCCAGGGGCGTACAGCCCCCGATAACACAGCTCCCTGGATCAGTGGGATGCGCAAACCCCTCCACCGCGATAAGATGGCAGCTCAAGGAGGGGTGAAAGAATGAATCAATGAATGAATAAATATAAATAAATTAGCATTGGTGGCCCCGGGAAGACCAAGGACATGCTGGACTATGTCCTTCACAACATGGGAATGCCTCGGGATTCCCCCGGAAGGGCTTGACCAAGAGGCTGGGGAAAGTGAAGTCTGGATCTCCCTGCTTTGATTGCTACCTTTGCAACCAGATCCGGGATAAGTGGCGGAAAAAGGATGCGTGTATGAGTAAATAGATAAAGAAATAAAGAAATAAATACATTAACAGCACATCAACCACCACTGTTTTCATCTTAGCTCATGAACAATTGTGTTACCGGCAGATTTATCAGGCTTTCAACATTAGCACTCAGTGCTTCCTGTACATTGTGAAATTCCACTGACACGCTATGTAATATTAGATATTTTCTCAACAGAACTTTGTTGGGCACTTAAGAGCAGATTAACCTTTTTAATTTGACAACCAACATTTTAATGAAACAAACTGAGTGGTAAAATGTTCAATGTTTTCCTTCAGTGCCTTTAAAGGTCCCAGATGACCAATTAATAATGCAAATATGTTTATCAACACCATCTGTGAAAAGCTACACTTTCAGATTTTAAACATTGCTCTTTAAATGTCTAACATCCTGTATTTCTGCCTTTCTCCTATGATGAAAAAAAAAAATCTAAATCTAAGAGCCTCAACTTTAAACACATTGTTACTGGGCAGCTGTCATTTTCAGCTTGGTGTTTTAGGTAGATCAAGTAACTTTCATTGTTACTAAACTAGATGATGTTATATTCTACACCTACATCAGTGGCCTGAAACTCTACTTATCCTCATTAGAATACTCCCATGATGGACCGACGAGCCCAGACATGGCATGCTCCACTGGCGGCTTGAAGGAGTAGCTGCTATCGCAAAACAAATGTCTAGCATTATACACAGGAACATCTGTTCCAAGTCCAAGCTGGAGTTCCCACATCAAAGTGGAAGACACCTCTTAAGATGATCCAAATCAACCTAGTCAAGATTCGATGAGGCTTTGAGTTCCAGACTGACAACCTGGCAGTGGTGAACCAACTTGACATCGTGGCAGCGGAAAAGAAGCAGAATACAGTCTTAATGGTAGACAGAGCAACGTATGTGCACTTGTGTGGGTGTTTTTGTGTGAACTGTACGTTAGTGGGCTGATAGTATCCTGTTTTTTCGTCTGTATTCAGACAAAAGGGGTTAATGACAATTCTAAAAGTATCAGAGACATGCCCCTCTAGCAGCCAACCAAAGGAAATAGGAATATCTAGCGCTTAATGTACAAGTGTAACAAAAACATTGACGCCGGTGAAATCATTCCAGTGCCGAGACACCCATGAAGATATGAGTTCCTTGATCAGGAACGATATCGGAAGCATCTACCACACCTTTTGGAGCAGAGTTGCGGTAACCTAATAAATGTATGAAATTGCTCGATTTTGCATCCTGTATATTCAGCTTGTTTCGATCTATCTAAATGCATTATGCCACAAACCATGCATTGTATATATGACAAAGTCATTCTCTGTGTCTTCATACAGATGTCAAATATATGATTACATTATCTCAGAGCTTCACTGCTGGTAATAAAAATGAAGAAGTGAAGTATCTTGCAGAGACCACAGTGGGACAGGACAATTTACATGAACGACGTCTTGATTAGCTGTGAATTGAAATTACGGCCTGCACCGTAGAAGGAACTTTGTGCAGTTAAAACTCGGCAGTCCCCTGCTGTTAAGCATTTCTGTGCAGGAGAGAGAGGGACAACAAGTCAGGGAGGGAAGTTGACAGGCATCATCTTCTGCTTGTGTGTGTTCACACAGTAAATGTGTGTGTTTGTGTTTGTGCACTAGATGAATAGATGAGGACATACAAACATGGTAAGATAGACGGATGGAAAGATACATACATATATACATACATGGATTGTGTTTCTTTTGTATTTCTCTAAGGCTCAGCATGAAGTGCATTCAAATTCCCATTTTATTATTACTTTTGCTATTTTTAAGCCTTCAGTTAGAAGGTTAACACATCCATTATGAACATGGCCTCGCTGTTTAGGACTTCGCCAGATATGATACTTTAATTTGAAACGGTGTTAAAGGAAGACAGTAGAGCAGAATACTGCTGCTTCATTGTTTTCCCATCAGATATGACCTTGACAGTTAGCACAGAATCAAGATTTAGTCGGAGAAGAGTCACAATTTCTGAAAGTCAGGAAAACAACAGCCATGGTATCCACTTAACAGCACTTTAGCCTGCTATTGTAGATCAGTGCATCCGGTGTTTGTCTGCAATGCCATTAATTCTTAAATTCCGTACATTTGGGAGGGATTACATTTGTTGGTAAAATGCTGCGTACTTTTGCTTTTAAGTTATCAATTTGATATTCCTTTACAAGTCCCTTGCTCTTTGCTAATTGCGTTAATGCCAAAATATAAGTGGATGTAGAACTAAATACACTGTTTTGTGCTCCTTCCTCTCCCACTGGAAGGTTTACACAAAACACTCACAAAGTACTTCTTAATAATCACCAATTTTTTAACTGTATTTTTTTTTATGCACATTTTTTTTCTACATTGGGCATTAAGACGCACAAGAGTGTACTGCACTGAAGTTTTGCATATTTTCTGGGATTCACACATGACGATTTTGTAACATGGATGTCATGCTCTTCCTGACACGCAAGTCCAACATTCCATAGCAACAAAAGGAGAATTTGTGGTTCTGCCTGATCAAAAACTCTTAAGTGGCTTTTTTTTATCGACTCAGTTGGAGAATTGTAGCAAACAGTTCCCCCTCTCCGTCCATCCGTTATCTACCGCTTATCTTACTGGAGGTCGCGGGGGATGCTGGAGCCTATCCAAGCTGCCATCGGGCCAGAGGCAGGGTACACCTTGGACTGGTCACCGGTCAATCGCTGGGTAACATATAGAGACAGACAACTGTATATTATTTAGTTGTCTGTTTATTAAGTATTTGATTTAATTCATTGCCTAATTGCCCATTTTTTGCTGCATCATCACATCATTATTGATAAAGACCTTGCACTGCCCTTTGTATTTTGTGCATCAAGTTTGTGTCCAGTCATTGGTTATCTGCATAATAGTGTGAATTGTAACTGTACCAAATTCCTTGTACGTGTGAACATACTTGGTCATTGCAGCTGATTCGGAGTCTTTTTGATTCTTTTCAAATATCTTGCTCATTATTTGTTGGAAATAAAAAACAAACAAACAAACCAAAAATCAGTTCCTCAGATCATCTCTAAACTGCTTGGATCACTGAATGCTTCTCTTTTTTTTCACAACTGAAGCCATTTTGAGTGAATTTTCTTGATTAATTTTTTTGTGGTTTGAGACCTGACGAAGACATTTTTGATGTTAATATCATCACTATTTTAGATTCCTGATTATTCTTTTGCCGAGTAGTTGATCATTGACTCAGTGTTCATGTTTATGTTCATGAGGTACGACATAAACATTTTCACTTAGGCGAACTCATGTGTGACTGCATCCTCTGAGGGACCAGATGTATCATCTCTTTGTTGGCAACATCTGTCCACCGGGTACCGTCACTGAGAGCAGCCTCGCAAGGAGTTCATCGACCGGCTGAGGGCAATGAAGGCTTTGGTGATGATGGTGCGCGGAAAGTAATATGCCGACAACAACCGAGACATACTTTTCTACCCAGTTGATGAAAATGTTAAATTTACGCTGAGACCAGCTCAAGGCATAGTAACAGAGGGGCTTGATGTGGAACACAACTGCTAGGAACCTCAAAGGTAAAGGCTTTATAAAGGTTTTATGAAGTTCCAAGCCTGACCAAAAAAGGAAGAGTCATCCAGTAATGGCTCTAAACCCAGGCAGCAGGGCGACAGGGCCTAATCCAGGACTTTTTGGAACTTTAGGCTCAATCATGGCATTGTCAAGCCGAGCTTTGGTGAGGCAGGCTTTACTTGGATTATAACCTGTAAGGGATTAACAAAGATCTCTTTTTCATTGAAAATCTAATACTACACAGAACAAGAACAAAATCTCCTGTATTCAAACTCCTAATGTAGCCAAGTGTGGCAGTACTAGTAAAAAATGATTGATTATTCACATTATATAGTTTTTACGTTCCTCTTTTTGTACAAATCTCTTTGCCCCCATTAAAGCAGCAATAATCTCCCCTACGTTGTTTAAAGTCATTCCTGATTTTACTCAGAATCATAACTTTCATTAGCATAGCTTGATCCACTAATTCACTGAATGAAACAGCGTCACTCAGCCATTTCTTATTTCGAGTTTTTTCTTTTTTTAATTCATTATTTAAATCATTCATATCTTTTTCAGCAGCTCATTCACAAGGTAAAAATAGAATTAGCAGTAATGAAAGCCAGACGGAAACAGAGCAATGAATAGTCTTTAGCTGCCTCTTATGGCTGTAAAGGTAGCAAATAATGCTGCTTAACAGCTTCTCATGATTTTGGGCATTGAAGTAACACATTGCCAGTAAGCTTGCAAGTCATGGGATCAGACTTTTCTTTTCCTGCTCTGCTGTAATTTCCTAAGATCAATGGTTTGCATGCTCTTTTACCCCTGCAAATTTGTTTTGCTGACACCAACAAATCTGCTAAGTCATGATAATGCACTGCAACGTTTTATGGTAATACTTTGTCAGCTGGCATGTCAGACCCTGATAAGGAGTGCCAGGGCATTATTCACCCCTGAATCTTTATGGTTCTCACTAAGCAGCTCCCATTTAAAGGTCCTTTGGAAAGGCTGCATCAAAGGGGAATTACGCTGTGGAATAATACACAACATTAAAGTTGCATTTATGCATACAGCAATTCTCAAAGTTCACTCACGGTTAAGGGCAGCTTAAGCTTGCCAGGGAGGTTTCACCCGCACAGTCAAGTCAAGCATTTGCTAACTCTTTCTTTTTATTAATCATTGTTTCTGTGACAATTTCAGTACTATAATTGTTTGTCCTTTGCACTTACCTCATTTTGTCCACTCTAAATCATATCTGTCTCCGTTCGCTCCGTTAACACGGATTTCCTCTGCCTTCGCACTGCCACAGTGACATTTGAACACATTTGTGAAGACAATTTTAATGTCATCATATCATTATATACCATTAGAAACAGTTTCTGTGACAGCACAATATTGTTGTTGGAAAGGCTTCGGGTTTACATTACATTTTGGTCAGATGTGCTCGATTATTATTTGCCTCTGCGACACTTTCTTATGTGTAGTAATATTAAGAGGCATAATGATTTTGTGCAAAGGTACATTGCTATTTTAACCCCTTAATAGTATCTTCATTGATTAGTAAAAGGCTTCACAGAGGCGCTTCAAGGAGAAAAAAGAAAAAAATAAACGCAAACAAACAAAAAACCTGCAACTGTAAAATATGGCTGTTACAGAATCAAATGAATGTAAATCCACAGCTATAAACCCACATGGATACTCATAACAATGTTCAATACAAATTAATGGAATTTGAAAAGTTTCTCCAATAAAACAGGACATTTTCCCGAAGCTTCACACTCCTCATGATTGCATTTGTATAAATCTCACTGGCTCAGTGACCTTTCAGCACGTACAGTTCGCTTTAGAATGAGAGAGAGAGAGAGAGAGAGAGAGTTTGTGCGTCTATGAGTGTGGGGTAAGATGGTTTAGGGTTGTTTCCAATGTAATTTTGGATTTTTCTATTATATCAGAGGTTAATGGGATTGTACTTCCTTCACACAATTTCACTCTTAACCACAGTGTATTGTTCCAGTGCTATTTCATTTAATCTGTTGAACCCCATTACATTGTATCATTATTTAATATTGTGGTTTCAATTTGGAAAATTGACCAAACTGGGAATATTGCCCCCAATGAATGAGTTAGTGAATGGTTGCTTTTCCTTACATGTGACCCGGCAAGACCAGGGTGAACAACGCCTCCCGCCTGATGATAGCTGGGATAGGCTTCAGCATCCCCAGCCACCCTGAGAGCAGGATAAGGGACAGATGATGGATGGATGGATGGATGGATGGATGGGTGGATGGATGGATGGATGATAGGGTGGATGGGTGGATGGATGGGTGGGAGGATGGATGGTAGGATGGATGGGTGGATGGATGGATGGGTGGATGGATGGATGGATGGATGGATGGATGGATGGATGGATGGATGGATGGATGGATGGATGGATGGATGGATGGATGGATGGATGGATGGATGGATGGATGGATGGATGGATGGATGGATGGATGGATGGATGGATGGATGGATGGGTGGATGGTAGGGTGGATGGATGGAGGGTTTAATGTATTTGCATCTTAATTTTTATTTTTATTTTTATTTTATTTTTATTGATTTATTTTTTTAACCTATTGTTATTGATTATTAATTCCTTTGAAGACATTGTCTGGCAATGATTCATCTCCCTCATTATTGACCTCAACCACCAACTTTAAGCAGACCTGTTCATGAACAGTACAGGCAGATTGAGAATATTGTTCACTTGGTTTTGAGGTATTTTGCGTCGTGAGCTGAGAGTGTATGTTTTCAATGTGCTCTGCTTTGAATGTGATTACAACCTCTGGCAAAAGCCTCATTACGACGACACGGGAACATTAAATTGTCTCATGTCACGAGTGCACAGATAACATAATAATGAAACCTAGCAAACCCTTCAAGATGAACACTGAAAGAAATCAAACTCAATAGCAGTCCTTGACCTGCAGTCCTGACCCAGTTGCTAAAAAGATTCCACAACATAAAAAAATCTGAAATCTTCTCCCTCCTCTTTTTCTTTTTCCGGTGTTCCCTTCAGGAGTCACCATGGCGAATCTCCTGCCTTCATCTAATCCTTTTCTCTGTATTGTTAACACTCACACCAATTAACCTCATGTCCTCTTTTACTACTTCTATAAGTCTCCTCCTCGGTCTTCCTGCAGGCCTCCTGCCTGGCCAGTCTAACTTCAGCATCCTTCTACTGATATATTCACTGCCCCTTCTCTGTAGAAGTCCAAATCATTTTAGTCCGGCCTCTCTGACTTTATCTCCAAAACATCCAGTATGTGCTGTCTCTCTGAAAGACTCATTTCTGATCCTAGCGATTCTCTCCGCTCCTGAATGAGAACCTCAACATCTTCATCAACGCCACCTCCAGAGATCTCAGCGAGATCGTAAATCTTAAATGAGGTTCATAGGCGCAGGTTCTTCATTTTTGGAGACATTTAATGGGTAATTTTTGGTCAAAATGTTGGTGGCGACCTGACAGTATTATCCATATCACAAAGAATTAAATGTGTTTGCTTGTCAGTGTATCCAAAAAAATAAAAATATAAGATATATTTCCTGTTTTAGAGATGCAGAATGTGTAACGTTCGCCCAGTACAGTGGTTGTGAGAAAACTGAAGCAGAGAGAATGTGTCTGAGCTAAGGGAGATGGGATGTAAAATTAGCAGGCAGGGATGTCATAATTAGGGAATTGGAGAGGGAAAATTTCATCAGAGTGGAATCATAACCCTGGCCAGAAGTGAGGATTTGCTGATCCCTGACCTTCTGTTTCAGAGCAAAGGATTTTAAGTAATGAGATCCATGCGGTGAAACAACTCCACAGACGGCTAGACTCTGATATACAAGGGAAAAATGTCTGCCACTGCACAAAGGTAATACATGGACTTTCCATGTATTAGAAATATACTGTAATAGGAGTTTGAGGTACTGAGGTTCAAGGATTTTAGAGGAAATAAAAGAACATTACAGCTACTTTTGATTTTTTTTTAAATTGTAATTAGATTTTCATGATGTGGTCCCTTCATTGGAGAATATTCAAGAGTACATACAGTGACTACATAGTCAGCCAATCTCCTCCTATTTTCAACTCTTCATCAACAACTCATAAAATAATAGTGATTCTCGCTCTAAATAAAAAGCTGTCTGACAAACGATTACATCTGACAGCCATGATGGCATCACTTATTTAAGTTCTGTGACTGTACAAATCAGTAAACAAGCTTGAAAGACCAGGGTGCTGCATAATATGTTTCACACCGTGCAGGAATGTGAAATATCTCTAATGACAATATAAGCATGATGCCTGAGATATGAGGGTTCGTTTCTTTTTTTAAATCAGTGTATGGACTGATAGACTAGGAAATAAAGTCACGTTGAGTTCATTAAGAGGACATAGCAGGGGCGACGTACTTTATCGTCTATTGATACCAACCAAAAAACAAAACAGAAAAAAAGGCATGTGAAGGAAAGAAATATGAAGTTGAATTCTCGGGTGAAAGTACCAAATAAAGTTGCATTTATTTGGAGTCTCTAACTTATCTGTAGTTTGGTTTCCGATCAGGAAAATGCATCGTTGATTGATTTGACTGTTTTTACAGATTTAATTTGAACGTTATTATTCGTTATTTTCATACAACAGCACAACTGTAACAATCCTAATTAAATAAGTGCCTACTTAAGAATAAGTGGACTTTGGTTATTTTTTAAATTTTGTCTTGTAAATGTGTATTCTCACTTCACACATTCGTGTGTGTTTGAATCATGGTTGTGAGAAACAAAGAAGAGGATCAAAATTAAAGAAGAAGAATGTCAAAGGAATATATCGTTTTGCCTGCCTTCAAATAAAGCTAGAGCTAACAATGGAAAAAACATAGTCTAACCAACCCCGAGCCAGTGTTCAAAGAACCAGCATTCCTCGACACATGGATATCTTCAGGCTTCTCATTTGGCCGCATCACATAAAGTCACGGTAGATACAAGTCCTCGAGGTCCTTAGAGCAATCATAGTCTGCCAAGTTGATTAACTACTCGCTCCAGTTAGCACTCGCCCCTAGCTAACTACAAGCATGTCTAATTCTACAAATCCATGAGCAAAAAGGGCCTATGCATCCACACTCAAATAAGTTGGAGTCATTGGGTGAAAACAATGGGGAATGGTGAAGAGAAGTAAAACTCTAGGGATATCAACATGGATAGAGGTGTGGATGGAGGGGGATAGGTGGGAAAATATATTGACAGAACAGAGAGCATGCTTTGTGTTTAGTTTTTTGTCATAATGCTCATTGAATAAGGTCCAACTAAGGTCTCGTGCAAAGCTCAATAATATTAATATATGCAAATAAAATGTATGGTTAATCATGATGTTGATTGCTATTTAATATAAAATTCTACAGCACTTTTAAGCAAGATTTTTTTTTTTTAAATAGATACAGTATATCCTTGTAACATGTTTTGTTTGTTTTAGATCCAGAGAACACATGTGATTGTGTGTGTGGTGGGGGGGGGGGGCACACATGTTTTTCTTTTGTTTTTGTTTTTTTGTTATTTCAGAGGTTAATGGGATATTGCTTCCGTCACACAACTACACATTCAACTACGTCGTTATGTTCCTATGCTTTTTCATGTAGTTTAGGTAACATTGTTACAATTGTATTATCATTTCATTTTTACATACATGGTTTAAAGCTGTGCTTCTATTTTTTAATTTTATTTCTTTGAAGACATTTTTCAGAAAGGATTCATGCTCAGAATCTTTTATGATGGATCCGTATTTAACTTTGGACAGAACTGGTCATGAATGATACAGACAAGAATACTGGTACTTGGTAATTTGGAATGGTTTTGCGGTCTTGAGTGTGTGTGAATGTTTAAAATTAGTTCTTTGATTTGACTACAATCTCTGGCCTCCTTCTTTTTATTAAATTGGACCATTCAAGTGTCTCATGTCACTAATGCAGAGATTATTTTATCTAATAGAGTATCAGCTCAATATTTTATCTACTAAACTAAGCCAACGTTCCAATATGAACACTGGAAGAAATCAAATTGAACAGCAGTCTTTGACACAAGTTTGCAGTCGCGACCCAGTTGTTGAAAAGATTCTGAAATTGAGCTAATTTTGTATGAGGTTCATGTACACAGAATCCTTATTTTGGGGGGAAATTTGATGGCTAAACAATTTTAAGGCAAACATTTGTTTGCCAACTCGCAGTACGATCAATGGTCAAAGAATTAAATGTGTTAGCTTGTAAGCGTGTCAATACATGTCAACAGATGATAAAAAAAGCAACAACAAAACAAACAAAAAAATAAAACAATCAATGCTTTAGAGAAGCAGCCACTGCAAAGGGGTACAATGGTTCTGTGAAAATAAGGACTTATCAGCACTGTTCAGGCTTCTTCAGCTTGAAGCTCAGCTGCCCCTCAACTGACATTACATGAGTAATGTGGTCAGTTTTGGAAAGATGCCATTTGTGGCACCATCTTGGATAACTATGTCATTCCATTTGTCCAATTCAAAATTTAAAAAAATAATAAAATAACACCGAACATCACGGCTCAATGAACTGCTGAAAGGATGAGGGACAGAAGTGTAAACAAGTCGCAGAGGTGTTCCTGGGCCTCGAGTACGGGACTTTTAACCCAAAACTGATTTCTGTAACTCAACAAACACGTGTGGAAAACACGGGGGATCAAATCCTTTGCTCTAAGGGTCGACCCTCGCTCTGTAATAAACGCTGCAATAAACTCATCCTCAACTTCCCCCGAACTCTGGTGCACATTCCAGAGGCGACTGGTAAGAGTGGAGGCTCAGCCCTCAGCCATTGGACTACACCGAGTTACACACTGTGACGTCATCAAACCAGCATATAAGTGGGTGTTTCAAACTGAATTGTGGCTACTCTCCAATGCAAGAGAGGTGGCTGTCGATGGATGCAAAGACAATTTTTTTTTCCGGACGATCTGGACAGTAGTTCCCTGCTCGACAACCCGACCTAGCTAGTGGACCTGCAGACTGCACCTGAAGATCCCCGAGAGGCAACGACATCTCCGGATCACAAGCCGTATCTCGTCCCAGGTGATGCGTCCAGAGGACATCTCACTCCTGCCGACGACCGCAAATCCACTGTGGGTCCGACGCGATTGTCATCGGAACCGGCCCTTCCTTCCCCGCAACATCTCATCCTTGATCAGCTCAGTACATGAGGCTGGCTTTAGTATCTGGGCAAGCATGAGTCATCAATCAATGTCATGTTAGTGTTGTAACTGCTGTTTTCCTGTCAGGCCGTGGGTAATCACTGTATTCCCATGCCATCGCTATTGCTACCTTGTCAACTTAGCGTCGTTGCTGCTCCTCTATTTCTCTCTCTGGTTTCTTTTATTTTCCTAACACGAACGCATTCATTTACATAGGAAAGTCACTATTGGCATCCCATTCATTATTTTGTGCCCTCTGTGGTAACAGCAGGTGGCAGCCTTTGACTGCAACCACCACCATTTTTGTAGTTCTGCATTCAGACCGCCATTTTGTAGTTTTCTGAGGCCGCCACCATTTTTGTAGTCCTTCTAACACGCACGCGCACGAGCACGCACGCACTAATGTTAAAAAAAGCTGTCATCCTGGTGAGAATCGATGGAGTCCATAAATTTCCGTTTCAACCTAATTCTGAAAATAATGTACCTCATGGAGAACATATTGGTAGACGGATGCTGGAATTGGAGATGTCAGGCAGGAGGTTTAGAGGAAGACCGAAGAAAAGATTTATGGAGGTAGTGAGAGAAGATATGAAGTTAGTTGGCGTGCGAGAGGAGGATCCAGAGAACAGGGTTAGATGGAGGAGGTTGATTCCCAGAAGGGAAAAGCCAAAAGGAAAAGAAGATGAATTGAGAATCTTGAGACTTAGCATGAAGATGGTCATTGTGAAACAGGATGATCTCAATCACCTGTAAACCCAAGATGAATCTCAAACTCCAGATTTATTCTTTTACTTTGACTTGAATAAGTAATGCCTTCCCTTACTTAACTTTCAAGCTCAAGACAGATAATTGTCTGAAAATGTTTAGAGATTAATAGAGTCAATTAAGTTATAATAGAGATTAAGTAATATAGATTACTTTATCAATCCACCAAAGGCAAATTAAATTGTCATAGAAGGTTAGGACAAGAGGATTAGAACTTTTTCAATAAAAAAATACAATAAGAAAACCTGAGGTAGTGTGAAACTCACAGGAAGTGCAGCGCAGGTCGGTTTAGAGCAGTTACGTGACCACGGGGCTGGTGGGGGCAGATGTATTCAAGAGCGTGATGGCACCGGGCGGGAAAGATCTCCTGTAACGTCCCTTGAGGCAGTGGGGTTGTAAGAGTCTGCTTCTGACGCTGGTCTCAAGATCGTTCAGACTGAGGAAACATCAGAAGCATCTTAACTCTATTTAGTACCTGAGCCTCCTGAGTAAGTAAAGCTGGCTCAGGTCCCTCTTGGAGATGGCCACTATATTTATGGACCACTCCAGTTTATTGTCCAGGTGGAAACTTGTGTGTTGGGACTATGTCTTCCTCATTCCCACTGATGATGATCAGAGAAGGCGGCAGCTTGTTCCTCCTGAAGTCCACCACCATCTCCTTAGTCTTTGCCACATTCAGCTGCAGGTGGTTCACCCCACACCACCTCACAAACTGGTCAGCCAGATCCCCGTACTCGTCCTCCCTGCCATTGTCCACACACCTACATATGGCCATTTCATCAAAAAAATTCTGAAGATGACACAACTCAGTGCAGTACTTAGAGTATGTGGTAAAGGTGGTGAAGAGTCTCCATCACCTACACAATGCGAGAGGACAGCACTACTGTCCTGAAGTCATATGGTGTCAGTGGTGTGCCTTTTCTGAGGCACTGGGACCACCCGGGATGTTTTCAACAGCACTGGGACTCTCTGAAGGCGATGGCTAAGTTTGAAGAGGTACTTCAACAGAGCTGTCTGGAACATGCCTTCAGCACCCGAGGGCTGATGCTGTCTGGTGTAGCAGCTATCTTGTTGAGCCTCTCCAGTTCTCTCATCACCTGGCTGGCCGTGATGTGCAGTCTGGTGTGGGGGTGGAGGGTGTGGAAGTCTGTGGTGGGTGTCAGTGCGGTGGGGGTGGGGGGGTGAAAAGGGTGTGAAGAGGGGACTTCTGCAGGAATTGGCGGGGAGCTGTGGGGGAGGTGAGTCCTAAAATCATTACTCTGAAGAGCAGTTGGGGGCCTGTGGAGGTTGATGAAGCTGGAATCAAACCTGTTGAAAAACTGGTTTAGCTTGTTGCACATTCCCCTTAGCAGCACCCCCATCTTTCCTCTGGAGGCTGGAGATCTGTCTCATCCCTCTCCACATGTCCTTGGCCTTGTTCCTTTCAGGTTTTTCCTCCTGTATCCTCCTCTAGGCATCCTTGCTCTCCTTCAGCCTGTGCTTGAGTTCTCTTTGTACCCTCTTGAATTCTGTTCGGTCCACTAACTTAAAAGCCCTCTTATTTTCATAGTGAAGGGCCTTCAGGCTGATGGTAACCCAGGGGTTGTTGTGAGTGTAACACATATCTCCTAAGTAGGGATGTTTTCCATGTAGAAACCGATGTACTCATAGACAAAGTCTGTGCTAGCATCAATGTCCTCACCATGGGGTTCATAAAGAGCATTCCAGTCAATGGCTTTCAGGGTACCATGCAGGGTTCCCATGGCCTTGTGAGACCATTTCCTTCCAGTCCTCTAGGTCACGGATTCCTGCTGAACCACAGGCTCGTAGGATGGTGTGATCAGGTCTAGGTTGTGGTCTGATCCCCCTAGTGGTCGAAGGACAGTGGAGCTCTATGCATCTTTGACGTTAGTATACAACATGTCCAAAGCATTATTTTCTCAAATCGTGCTTTTGACAAACTGGTAGAATGTGGGAGTGTGGGGAAGAGGAAGACATGATTAAAATCACCTTTGCCAATGATGAGGGCTCAGGGCTGTTTTGTTTGAAGATCTGCAGTTTTTACACTATCCATGTTCCCGGATAGAGGGATGTAAACAGTGATGGTGATAACACTGGTACATTCCCTTGGCATTGCAGATAATATGGACAAAATCCAATGAAAATGAGCTTGATGCTCAGGGTGCAGACACGCTCTTCAACAGAAATATGTCCAGGGTGACACCACCTGGAGTTGATAAGCACGGCAAGCCCTCTTCCTTACTGACAGCTCGTGGAAGCATCTCTGTCCGCTCAAGCCGTATAGAATCCAGGAATAATCACGTTAGAGTCCGGTGTCTGTTTTTGTAGCCACATTTCGGTGAAACACATGATACTGCACTCTCTATACGCACTCTGGATCCTGACGAGCGCTTCCAATTCGTCCATTTTATTTGCGAAAGACCTTACATTTCCTGAAATGACTGCAGGGATGCAGGGTTTAAACCTCCTCTAATTCATCCTCTATTTCCGCTCTATCCGCTCTGCAGTCTCGCCATCTACTCCTTAGCTCCTTCGGAACATCAGGCCTCTCCGGCAATGAAGGACAGCCGGCTCAAGGTGATCAGCTGGTCCTGTGTGAAAACGGTGTGAAGTTGTCGGCATAGCTTCTAGAGTACAGTGTAAGAAGAATAAGTAAACAGAGGGATGAATGTTGCAACCACCTATAAACACGTACTCGTGAATGTGTATTGTCCAAACAGTCAAAAGTGCAATGGCAGCGTAAAAAAAATAAACTATAAAAAAAAACACCATAAAAAGTACAAATAAATTATGAAAACTAGAAGCTGCCACTAGCACAGCACCATATTGATTTTTATGGGCTCCAATGAAAACTTTCAGTTGGTTCCAATCTTTTCAGTTGAAGGATCTCATTCGATGTTTGACTAGCAACCTGATACAATGAAGATTCCTCGGTAGGAGAAAAAAAACATATTACCATTATATAGAGAGACATGGATACTGGTTGTATAAAATTAATGTATTCATTCACTCATTCATGCATATATTCACAATACCGTTGTATTCAGAAATCAGTGTTGAGGGGGTGCTGGAACATATTGATGCTGTCATTGGGCGAAAGGCGGGAAACATCCTGGATCAGTTGTCAGTCAATCGTGGAGCCTCATATGGAGACATACAACCATTCCCTCATTCACATCATGGTAGTTAAAGGGTCTTCAATTAACCTTCTACATGTTGTTGGATTGTGGAAGGAAAATGGAGAACCCAGCGGATTCCTTATCATTCTTATCATGCCAATTATTATTTATCAACCAATGCTAATTGTGTAAATTTCCTGCTTATTTGATCATCGATTTTATTGTAGTCTCCCTGTCTACTGTGCATATTTCACACACACCTTATCTCATATCTTGTAACGCTACTACTGGCTGTCTACTGGGCCTCAGGACACACATTTTGTACCATTCTCTCAGAGAGGAACGACAATAAAAAAAAATCCCTCAAACCCATGCAGATACAGGGGGAACATGCAAACTCCACATTGAAAGGCTCCCTATCGAAATCAAAGCAGGGACTTCTTTAATGGGGGCCGGTAGCGCTAACCACTGTACCACTGTGCCATCCCTAGTATTACATCTTCGTCTTCTTCTTTTCCTTTCGGCTTTTCACTTTCAGGGGTCGCCACAGCGAATCAACCTCCTCCATCTAACCCTGTTCTCTGTATCCTCCTCTCTCACACCAACTACCTTCATATCTTCTCTCACTACCTCCATAAATCTTCTCTTCGCTCTTCTTCTAGACCTCCTGCCTGGCATCTCCCATTCCAGCATCCCTAGTATTACATACATTTATATTTTGTAATGATTAGGTCTGAGATTTGATTACTTTTGTCAATTGAACATTAGCCTTGCAGAAGACCTAATGTTCATAGAGCACAAAATTGGTGACAGAGAATCCAAAGGAGGATTTGAATTAAGCTTTTGAACACACCAACAGAACAATTAACTTGCAGAGCATTCGGGAACACTTGTGAAACGCCTAGCTGGGATCGGAAAAGGCTCTGGGGCTGCTTTAACCAATGAACCCACTCCTTGCCCGGCCAGACAAACTTCTTACACACCAGTGTAACTGAAGCTCGGACCCCCGGGTGCAAGAGCGAGTTTATCGAGTCGAAAACCCAGTGGCGCCAAGTCACCGGGACCACCGGGACCACCGGGACCACCGGGCGGGGCCGGCCAGTAGAGACGTCACAGAGGAAGGCAGGACCCCCATCCTGCACCGCTACATCCTCCAACTTGAGGCCGGAGTGCGACGACGTCAGGGTGAGGACATCTGTGTCGCTGGGCTGGTCGGCAGCCATAGCGGAGAAATCAACCCCGACAAGCACAGGGCACACAGGAACCCGTTCGAGGCAATCTGCGACCGCATTGGCCTTTCCCGCCACATGCCTAATGTCCGTGGTAAATTCCGAAACAGTCTCAACCGTCAAAAGCGGGAACCCGCTCCAGGGTCCAGATGACCTCATCCTGAGCATGCCTGGACTGCACAGCACCGTAAAGCGGCTGGAGGAGATGGGCAGTTATAGAAATTCACCATGCCCAAGAACTCCTGCAATGCCCTGACTGATGTCGGTCAAGGAAAATCAGCCTTGCGGCGAAATGCAGTGTCCCAAGAAATCAATCAGCGTGAGACCAAACTGGAACTTAGCGGGGTTGATTATGAGGCCATGCTCGTCGAGACGCCGGAAAACCTTTGTCAGGTGTCCCGGTGCGCCTCAGCTGATGGGCTGGCCACAAGAATGTCGTCCAGATACACAAACACGAATGAGAGATCCCGCGGCACCCAGTCCATGAGCCTCTGGAAGCTCTGAGGGGCTCCCCTCAGGCCGAAAGGCATGCGCAAAAACTCAAAAAGGCCAAAAGGGGTTATCGACGCGGTCTTGGGCACATCCTCTGTGCACAGGCACAGGCAGACTGTATCCCCGTAGCAGCAAGTCTAGCATTAGCTCCATGGACCGCCTGGTGGTCTGCTGGTCCAGCGCTGCGACGACCCAAAAGTACCTCGCCTCCTCCATCACAATTCCATGCAGGTGGAAAATCGCCTCTGCTTGTGATGTTGTACAGCCTCTCCACTCAATATTATCTCTTTAGAAATTAAATTTCACTGAACTTACAGAGGCTGGAGGAAAGTCAAGCTCCCCTATTCATATTTTTCTCTCTATAGAACACACTTGAAAATGTCATTTACTCAGCAGAAATTAAAAGCTGTACTTGGATTGCCAAAGACCAACATCCACCTGCTCATAACTATTAGACAAATTAGGCAATGACCTTTCACAGATCCAAAGATTCAATCCCTAATTTGATCGGCATTTGGATAGCCCTCATTTCATCAAGCCGTCATGGAGAGTGACAGCTCTTGTGCCGATCCAATACTGTAGTTAGACAAAGACACATGGCCTTTGTGGTGACATGAGACAGACTCTTTGCTCTTCTTGTCATGACTTTCCCTTTAATCAAACCCTTGCAACAAAGTCAGCTTTCTTCATCTCATTAGGGATATCAAACTTGGTCAATATGTCTTTATTGACAATACATCGGTCAGAAGGTAATTCTAAGTTACCCTGAGGGCTGCTTTTTTTAGCTGACCACAGACAATCACGTTGGTTCATTGCATTTTTTTCTGGCAAGCACAGGTGAGCTGAGTCTTTGTTTTGAGGTTGAGGAAGCCACAGTAAGCAATAAATATGTTTGCTGATAACAGAGTGGAAATTTATGGTTTACCAATAACTGCATTTAATTGCTTTCCATGGTGGAGCTGCATTTGGAGTTTGTGCAGGAAACCTCTCCCTCTGCAATAGACTTCACATTCCTCTCCCTGTCCGGCCCTTAATAATTTATGAATTAACTTTGAGCAGAATTTACAGTTCAGATTGTTCTGTGACAGTCACTCCTCAGTGCATGTTCGCGTGACCCCGTGCTCAGTCATGCAGATGGCTTTCAAAAGATCATTAACTCTTGTAAGTGTCAGGATTAAATAAACATCAAACAGACAATTTATTCTGCTTGCATTCTATTTTGTCGAGCTGCGATTAATGTTGAATTTAGACCAAATTTAATCTTATCTAATTGTTTGGTATTTTACTATTTTAACAACTTCCCCAGCTGGTAATACTTAATGACAGCATCATGACGGTGCTGTTTTCATTTTGTAAAAAAAGAAAAAAAAAACCTTCACCTCCATGTCAATCAGGATTTTTTTTTTTTAAAACTGTCCAAAAAAAAAAAATCTAAAAGGTTTACACACTTTGTTTCATATGTTTATTTGATTGCTTATCCTGCACTCAAAAAAACATTCACTCTCTCATTCACACATCTGGGCAATGCCAATGTTCAATTCACTTTCTGCATGTTTTTGGCTTGTGGGAGGAAACTGTAGAACCCAAAGGAAACCCACAAAGACACGGGGAAAACATGCAAACTCTACACAGAATGGCCTCCTGTGGGAATTGAATGACGGTCCTTCCTGCTAAAAGCTGAGGCAAAAGTTCCAACCACTGCAAGCAATAAGGCTCTCCCTCTCTCCCTCTCTCTCTCTCTCTCTCTCTCTCTCTCTCTCTCTCGCTCAAAAATGGTGAATTGCACAGCTTCACTTTATGCAACAAAATGATCCGCTATTAATTGACGATGGTACATCACAATGCAAGATGAATTACAAAGTACTTAAAAGAAGCGGCAGGCTCAAATGCTAAAAAGGCAACTTTACAACAGTGTAAACATATCAAGGAGATGTGGACCACGAGCCCAAACTCATGCATTACTAAATAGTGGGACTTTTGTAATTAATATCCAAGTGCTGATAAAATCAAATGGGACACAATTCATGTATGAGACAAGCAATGTATTCCTATCAGTGAGAGAAACACATCGATTACGTATCCGAATGGCACCTGGTCATTCTGAGATCTTGTCAGGGTGTTGGACAAAAAGCATATTTACTCACATCCTTCCCTGTTAACCTGCAGGTAATGAAACATGTTCAGATCGATGCATGTCACTTAACCTTCCAGGATCATATTTAGAGAGACAGACAGAGAGAGACAGAGAGATTTCAACTCCTATAATTGGCCTGTTTTTTGTTTTTTTTTTCCCTTAACATTCTGTCAAGCAAGCTTTGCCAGGGGATTTTTCCATCTAATAGGACCGGCATGCCTTGTGCCTCAGTGTTTGCACTCATTGCAGCCAAGCTCTGAAACAGCGGCCTGCACTGACTCGCTGTGAGGGGTTGAAGAAAGTCTTCACAATGACCGGTATAATAGAATACAATGAGCCTTTAATAACCCCAAAATTGGCAAATTTCTACTGGGTTGCGGAAATGCCTGTCCCAGCTGACACTGGGACAACTGGACAACCTGATGAAAAAATCTGATGCTTGTTCAATCCAATGACAGCTTGAGTGTGTCTTTTGTCACTAAATATTGTGTGCTTGGTATGTTTTTGATGCTCCCTTGCATCCTGAAGTTCCTAAAAGCAAAAAAAACTCGGAAAAAAAAATGACAGCAAACAATGTGCAATCAAAGCAAGGATTGATCGAAATGTAAAAGCTCCAAAATGTGCTTGAAAAATATATAAAAAAAAGAAAAAGAAAACAACTCAAAGAGTGGTCGTAATTGATAAGTTGAAGATTATTGTGGAGTGGATGATTATTGTCACTATCTTGTCAGGCTGTCACAACAAGTCATGAAAGACTAGCATATCTCAAAGAACTCTTGTATCCTACGAGGCAGTCAAATCGCTGCGCTTCCTGGACGCAGGGACACCTGGAGCTCCCAGGGTCTCCACGAGCAGAGCAGAGGTTACCAAGCTCCTCTTCAGTGGAATAATCTTCCAATTTTAATCCGGGGGGTGGAAACCCTCTCTTTGTTTAAGAATAAGCTTAAAACCTTTTTTCAATTTTTTTTTTTTTTCTGAGAAGGCTCATCATTAGGGCAGAGTTAGCCCCGAGTTATGCTTCCATAGGCATATTCTGCTAAGGGACATCCCATGAGACACTTGTCTCATTCCTCCCAGTCTTGTGTGTGCACTCGTGTCCCTTCATCATTGCATGATGGTAACCTCATGTCTTCTCAACCCTGGGCTCTCTCATTTCGCCGGTTCCCGGGAGGCGTGACTTGATCTACTGCAGCAGTTCCGCCAGGCGCCCGTCGCTTTTTTTCATGATTTCTTTGATGGATTTTGAAGCCATTGTTGCGTCACACTCCAGGAACCTTGTAGCAGTTAGTATTGCTGTTTTGAGTATCAGATCTTTTGTGTCCGTCCCTCTCAGCCCTCAAACCACCGACGTCTCTGTCATACTCTTGTTTTCTATCTCTGTCCTTCAGCCTCGCTTTCTCTCTTTCTCCTGTAACCTGTCACGACAGAAGGCCTCCTTCATCAAGCTTGAATCTGTCTGAGGTTTCTCCCTGGTACAAGGCTGTTTTCCTTGCCTCCATCTCCATGTGGCGGCAGCCAAAGCAGACAGGTCAAGACTTCCCTCACTCACTCCCATGCAACTTCACCCAGCACTTCCAGGGGAATCCTGAGGCCAGCCCAGGCGCGCCGTGAGGCGGTGAGATCATTCCCTTTGGCCTCGTCCCAGTGTGACGTGCTGAGAACACCTCACCGGGGAAGTGTCCTAGAAACATCCGAAACATCCTATCTCACCTTGCTCCTCTTGATGCGCAGGAGCGACGGCTCTACTTCGTGTGGCCGTCCCTGGTGACCAAGGTTCTCACCATATCTCCCCATTAATCCTGGAGAGGAGACGCATTCTTGCTGCTTGGATCTGTGATCTCGATCTTTCATTTCCTACCCATAGCTTCTGACCGTACCGCAGGTGAGGACAGGGATGTAGAACAGCAGATGACGGAGAGTTTCCCTTGCAGGTTACAGCCTCCAACTCGGCTCCTTCTTTACCATGAGGGGTTCATGCTGGGTTGGCGTTCACACTTTCAGTGCAACATCGATCCGCCTTTCAAATTCGGGTCTGTTTTTCCCTCTCTTGTGAACAAGACACCAAGATGCTTGAACTCCACTACTTGGAGCAGCAGGTTGACCCAGAGCGGACACTCCGCTACATTCCAGCGGAGGCCGCCGGCTTTCATTTGCTGGCGCTGATTCTAATCACAGCGTCCTGCTCAGGAACTACCATTCCAGTGATATTTGGAGGTCACCGTCGCTTGAAGCCAGAACAGAAGAGACCAGTAGCAATCAGGGTTATACACATTTTTCAGATATGACATCTGGCCATCTAGAGCTTTGTAAGCAAGTACAAATATTTTAAATAGCAAGCCAGTGCAGGATAAACATGCCCTCTCGTTGTTTCTGGCTAATACACATGCAGCTGTATTCTGATGGGTTTTAACCAACTTATCAGGACAGGCCGACATGAGAGATACAGTCATGGTTTCGAGAGAAAAAGAGACAAAACAAGCCGTCATGACAAACGCAGGGATTTGACCCGAACACTGAACACTGAGGAGGTGAGGGGTTTATTTACAATTATTTATCCTCAGCCTGACGAGGCTTGAAATCCTGCACCTGTTGGAGTTCAACCTCCTGCATGGCTGCAGTTTGACGAGCTGCCGGATCCCAACATAAGCATTATTTCCGCAATGTTGAGCTGGTGATGCAAGGCAGTCGTTGATGTGTAATTAATGTAGGATCTGAACGACAAATCCTGGTCACGCATAACATCCAGGTTTAAATGTGCTATATTGTTAGGTAAGGCGACTCATCGCTGATTTGCTCAATATTTCACACTCTCTTTTTTTTTTATTTCAATTCCCAGTCGTTTCTGTCTTATTTTGAGTATTTCTATGAAGTTTTTTTTATTGCTTTATATATGTATCTGTGTAGATATGAGTTGATTATATGCGGTTGAGTTTCTTGTGGATGAGGTGTTAGGTCATATCTGTAGCTGTAAACTCCAGTATGACCAGTAACTCCGTCTATTAACCAGGACTCTCCTGCTCCCAGTGGCCTGTGTTTGATCATGTCATGATGGAGGAATGGCAGCAAGGCAACAATCCGCATGACACCTCAACGTGTTCGCTACTGTGAAGCCCCGACATCTCTATGCAGATGCCACTCAAGTAAAGCGAATGGGTGAGGAATTTAAACAGCACTTTGATAATGTCGAGCAGACGTGGACAAGGAATCAAAAGAGGGACGTTGTCTGTGGCGATTGAGCTGAAACACGGGTAAGGTGAGGCATCAGAGCCTCATCTCATCACCTTTAATCAAATGCAAAAAAATGATGGGAATGGGTTATTTTTAATTCTGAATAATGGGAACAGACGAAAAAGATGTAAGGAAAGATAAGTGCTTATTAGGTACCGCCGCTGGTTTGCTCTCCTGGCAGGTCCTAAGGGGATCTATTTTAAAGTAGACTTGCCTTGGGCTAAAGCCACTCACTCCCAAAGCTTTCCAAACCGGATGAAATACAGCTAAATCGATGAGCTTTCATGATGTTTGGCATTTTTTTCTTTGTCTTTTTTGCTTTCTTAAGGTGCAGGAGAAATGAAAGTTTCTTTTTTTTTTTTTTTTTTTTTTGACAACTTTCTCACCCACTTTGGCATAAACATGTAACTCATTTTTCCTAGTCGTTCACCTGTCTGTATTTCTTCAGTTGTAGAATTGATTTTTTCATTTTTTTTTTATTGAATTGTTTGACTTTAAGAACGGGCCCCGGCACCTGCCTGGTAGCACTAGCTAACTGGGGATATGTCACCCTCCGACACACCACCTGTCTCTCCGGAAGGAGCGCCGATAGTGACGCCAGATAGCACGTTGTCAGTTGAAGCTTGCAGGCCCAAACATCTGACATGCATGAACAGAGCTGTGGTTGCCTCTCTGAAAACCGATGCCCGTGTCCCAACAGCTGATAGCCAGCCCTGTGGTCATCAGAGATACCTTCATCCAGGTGTGTCCCCAATTCGTACCATCCACGCAGATCAGCGTCTCCCGTGTCCTGCAAATCTGAGAAGAGGGAGACGACATGAAGTGCGGTGCTGAGTCAGATCCTGCTTCGTTTTGTGGAAGCAATCAAGACATGAGTGGTCTTTACTCCTCAAACAACACTGATGACTTTTTAGATCCAACCTTCCATAAGAAAGTTAAAGTTACTGATTACTTTTAAAAAATAGTTAAATCTGTCAAGCAAACTGGAAAATCCCGACCTTTTGGATTAAAAGAAACTATGTTGTTTAGAAAAAAAAAACAACAAAAAAAAACACATTACACTTTAAAAGGAAGTCAATGACAGGAAAAGCTGCAAGGACTGAAAATAATTTAAAAAAGTAATTAAATCTTAAATGAAATTAAGTATTAAGGATGGACTGAGTGGAGATACAAATGCCAACACTGAGTCCTTGCTGAAGAAGAAGAGACTTGAACTTGGGACATTCCTCCAGGAGAGGGTTAAGAGAGCTCTTGTCAGGTCCCATCTTCTCCAACCCAAGTCTATTGACGCCCAAAGTTCCTTTTTTTTTTTTTTTTTTTTTTTTTCTCAACCCAGAGAAATCTCCTGCGAGTTGATGTTGTTTGTAGTGACCTGGAGCTCATGCGCTTGGTCTCCACACTGACCTGTTTGGAGATGTAGACCGTGATGATGGGAGCTTAAGGATCTACTGAGGGACCTCCCTCAACTCAGCCAGGACAGGGGAGCTGGACGATGAATTGACCTTTGACTGGCAACCGGGGGGACTTTCTTTCTACTCTGGCAGTCCGGAAACATTGTTTTCAATTAACAAGAATGCCGAGCTGATGATCTTTAAGTCGATCACCCTGCCACTGCTGTTGAGTTAAACTGAGCATTTTACATTTTCCTCGTTTTGTTTCTTGTTTTAATCCCAACGTTTGAATAAAGGGGTTGTTTGGAACCTGCAAACTCCACACAGAGAGGTCTCCTTGTCGGAATTGAACCAGGGTCCTTCATGCTGTGAGGCCAAAGCTCTCAAAGCTCTCATTCTCCGCTGTGCTACCTGCTTTATTTCATATTTGTGTATTTTTAGGCATGTCTTCTCTTCATCAAATAATTTTAGATTTGCCTTTGTGTGTTCTATACAATCACATTGTATACTTGCAAGTGCACCTCATGTTGTAAAAGCATCAGTAAGTTCACACTTAAAAAAAAAATTGGCTACTTTCTTGCAATAATTATTGGACACAAACTCCATCTAAGACTTTGTCAAAGCAATTGTAGATGTTGCAAAGCAGGTTAAGAAACCAATTAGGAGCAGTAGGCATCTGAAGGTAAAGAACCCTCTGTCGCTGAGAGTCCTCAGACTGAGTCATCTTCAAAAAGAAAAACAAAACAAAGGTGACAGGTCTGCGTGGATCCAGCACATGAAGCTGCAGGTAGAGTCACAACACATCCTTAGCATTCTACATGCATCCCGGCAAACAACTGAATAATTGTGCCCTAAGGAGTCTGTTACCAAAAGAAGAAAAAAACAGCCCCTTAGATTTTAACCATTTGACAGCATAACAACATCTGAAAATAGTAATTAAAGCAAAATTAGGCCGCAGAAGAACAATTATCTGCTGACTGTTACGCTGCCCAGATTGCTAAACATCAACATGGGTTGGTGTGTAACCTTTGTACGTATCTGACAGGCCTTGTTCATTTTCCATCCAGATGAAGACATTTTATTTTTGGAAGCGTGGCAAGTAAATGTTTGCCAGGTTTGCTTCACCGTTATATTTAGCGAAAGTGGTGAATTTGCACAGGAAGCTGTGACAAGCTAATCCACAGAGAGGAGATCTCCCCACGAGTCTGACGGTTTGGAGATGTCGTCAGGGAAAACTTGATGACGTCGTTATATCTGTGTTTGAGTCTTCATTAAGGAGTGAAACTCTAAAACTGTTTTTGCTTTCACTAAATCCATCAGCATCGCATGAAACCATTTTTTTTTCCTTCTCTGAATAAGAATTATTTTCTCTGTTAGTATATTTTTCTTCTCTCTCCTGAGAGAATAATTGAAACAATGGAAAAAAAAAAAAAAAAAAAATTTCCCCTTAAGTATTTTTTTTT
>CAAKHD010010484.1:60459-77381 GCA_901007705.1 Fistularia tabacaria
AAACCATTTTTTTTTCCTTCTCTGAATAAGAATTATTTTCTCTGTTAGTATATTTTTCTTCTCTCTCCTGAGAGAATAATTGAAACAATGGAAAAAAAAAAAAAAAAAAAATGTCCCCTAGAGTGATCTGGTCTCATGTGATTACAAGAATTAGATGTGAGAAAAAAAAAAAAGTCCATAATTTCCCCTCTTTTGAGACTAATAAAATCTGTGCGATCGCACTGCATTTCATATTTGTTTTTTGTTTTTTTCTTCCTTCTCGTAACCGAGGAGAAGTGATTGTTGTCTGTATATGCATGTTTGGGAATTTTGATCCATTTGGATAATTCCGCGACTCCGTCCAAGGACAATTATCAAACAGTAGAAGAGATAACAGTGTTTGCTGACAGCAAAGGCATACTTCTCATTAAAACTGAAGTAATAGGGAGGATTTTTTTGTGCCTGAAGCTTTGTCCAGACACCAATAATACTGAATCCCCTTTAGAGGCGAGGCTTTAGTTTGGATGGCTCATTCCCCCTGCAGGGTTTTTTTTTTTTTTTCCGCCACAAAACCAGGTACATGAAAAAAAACACCTTTATCAGCAGTCTGACGGTTCTATATGTTCATTTGTTGTGTTGATTTGTCCTACTTATTACTTCACTCATGCTTAGATTATAGATATAGTAAAATACTATAATTTAGACAACACTAACTAAATGTAAGGGCATGGCCGCATTTATTTGGAAGTACCACATTTTTATTTGTTTTGTGAAAATGCCTTCCCATGAGGGCTGTTGTGAAAGTAGCGTTTCTAGATTTCAATGTTTGCCTTGATGGTGAATTCAGGAGATATGCTGTGAATCTGCCATGTATTTGATCTAGAACTTCAGTCTTTTAGGAACTCAGTCTTATGGATGAAAACATGCCGACCTTTCTTTGTTTCATGAAGGCATATCTTAATATTAGATTAAAAAAAGGGAAGTATGAATTGAAAGATTTTGTTATTATTCAGCCTTTGCCAAATGCATTACAGAGTTTCTGTCACCATCAATGAATAAATGAATAAATGCATACAAACATTCATACATACATACCCACATACATAAATGAATACATTAATATGTACATATATGAAAATATATATAATATTTGGGACAGCATATTTAAAATATTTTGGGCTGCATGGTGACACTGTGGTTTCTGCCTCCACCTCAGAGCAAGAAGGGCCCTGGTTTTGATTCCGATAGGGTGCCTTTCTGCATGGAATTTTCATGTTCTCGCTGCGTCCGCTTGAGTTTCCTCCAGGTTCTCTGGTTCAACCCCGCAGTCTATAAGCATGCAGCAGGTTAATTAGAGATCCTAAATTGCCCTGTTGTGAGACTGAATGGTATCAGTGATGTGTCTCCAAATGTGGCCTTGTTATCGACTGCTTCGGGGTTTACCCTGCTTCTCACCCAGTTACAGCTAGAACAGACGGAAATCCTTCTGCAACCCGAAATTCAGGATAAGCGGTATCGAAAACGAATGTTAATAAAATACTGCAAAGGAAAAAAAAATAGATTTTATGCAGATAGCTACTATGTGGCATTGATTAGAGGTCTGAGATGTGGTATGATGACTGCAGCAAATGTCCAGAGGAGGTAAATAGCGTCTGCATCTCAGTTTAACATATCGTACGGTGCATGTTGTGGTACAGCATAAATCACACTAGCTATAAAGATGTTTGTCTTTTTCATTTTTCCAAATTTGTTTCAAGCAAAAAAAAAAAAAAAAATGCAGTCAAAAATAGTTTTTGCCAGTGCAGAAATCTGAAGAAAATTAACTTTCTTGATTTAATGATTTCTCTGTCTTTGGAGTTTTGAAATCTAAAAGCATATCTCTTGTCTTACTCTATGAAGAACCTTAACCAAATATACAGGAAGGATCAGACGAGAGGATGTCAGTTGGGTTTTTTAAGAAGATAACGCTAAAGCAGCAGTCACCATTGTCCTGATGTTTACCACTGCCAGAAATTCAGCAACATCACCTGCTAAGCAGAATGCTTTTTTCATATTTGTATTTTTAATTACTAAACATACAAGTGTACTTACTAAAAACCACAAATAATAAAGTGATGTATGTCAATATGTATAGAAATATATTCAATGCCATGCCCTTTCAAATCCTTAAATCCTCCTCAACATTATTTCTTCTTTTTTTTTTTGCTCCACTGTAGAAATTAAATGAAAAGTGAAGTGCGGAAATACACATGGGTCAACTTGTATGTTCAACAAAAGTAGCTTCTATTGATTTCACTACGAGATGATTTTTCCCACATGTGCGATCAGCAGCATGAGATCTGCCAAAGCTTTACTTCACGGTCAGACCCCATTCCCTGAATCGGTTCCAGTATTTGTGAAAACATGAGCAAAAGCTAATCATAAGTCTATTGTTATTTTAAATATCTCTTCCTTCAATCGTGTTTTCATTCATGTCCTCTTGAGGGATTCCAAACATTGCTGACCAGAGTTTTATGTATGAATAAAGCTCAGCACAGAGATAATTCAAAAACTTACTATGGCCAAACCGAGGACTTGCAAGTTTGCAAATCTGTTCCAAAACACCTTCTGCCCTACTGACCTAGCTTGATGAAAATAGATTTGAATGATAAACGGATGGAAAATGATTTTGCACTTTCTTATGTAAGAACCACGTTTGTATAAATCTATATCATCTTCCCGTGTGTTACCGTTTCAGGACCATTGTCATTTTCCATGTCCCCTCAACACTAAAACTACAGTTTCCTTTTTATCGCCTTTAACTGGTTCCTCATAGACATTCTTGATGAAACCCATGGTTTACTCTTAACTGCAACACATTTGAACCCTGACGCCTCACAAATATGTCACTGTATTTCCTCGGGTCTCTATCTGCACTGCCCCAGCTACAAAACCAGACTTATGTCTATCCATTGCACACAGTGTCAGACATTGTTGAGTTTTTGAAAAACAAAATTGGTCTGTCAGGTTACTTTTCTGGAACTTCAATTGATGTAGAGCAAAAACATGGCGACGATTCATGATCTTCCCACATTCTAAAGCCTGACATGTTTTATATGATAATGTTTGACCTTCATACATCTCACCAAAGACTGTTCACATACCACCATTCCGGGCTATTAAAATAGTTTCTTCGGAAAGTTCTACTGGTTATCCGTTGATAGAATAAGATTAAAAAAAATTAAAAAAAAAAGCTTTTCAAAAATATATTGTTCTCCATTGTCACGGCCAAACGAAAACATAATGACTGCAAATACAGTGAGAATGAGTGTAATCACACTGTATTCACAAAAGCGAAATTCAAACATGAGACAACATTAAAATGACTTCCACTATCACAATTTTAGAAGAAGGAGTCGCTTTATTCATCACATTCAGTGATACATATACATTGGACCACTGCATTTCACCCATCATGGATGAACGATGAGGAGGAGGAAGGAACTCGGCCCCTGTTCATCATCTGTGCAGTTTAGATTGAAGTGATTGTTGAGTTGCGAAGTGAAAATAATGACAGAAAAATATATGCTGGGAAATTTTCACTGTAAGTCGAACAAAAAGCGAACTTACATACATTCATCACATCATTTTATTTCCGTATTTTGTCGATTTCCAGTGTCTGTTTCATCGTATGTGTTGTATAAAATTAGGGTTGCTGAACTGCAAACAGTCACCGTTACTAAAAATTATCCGTGGCAGTTTTAACACGTCGTTCGATTTTTGAAGTCTGACATAAGCTGCCCCCGACCCCTCAAAAAGCATGTGAACAGCCTCCACCACCAGCTGTGACCTGATAGGCAAGTATTGGTTTGACTTGCCTATCAGGTCTTCTCCCACGTAACAACCACGAGCCCCACTCAGCAAGAACCTCCTACCACTTTCTCTGCTCTTTGAAAAAGCTCCATACCTGACCACCCTGTGTGCCCAAATCACTTTTTCTCACTCCCATGATTCACAGGATCACTCATATCTAATTTCCCTCCTGCTGTAAAGGAGATGAATTTCGAGTATGGTGAAGTTGAAACGCGTGGGCATCCAATTATTTAACACACAGGTGCCCAAGTACTAAGGTATGTTCAAGCAAAAAGAAAAAAAAAAAGTGCAAAGTGAGGTGTGTTTAATACTCGGTGTTTAGACATTAACTGCTGAACTAGGCAGTCATTTATTGGCATCTATATATATGAGAGAGAGAGGGAGATCGATAGAAAGAGAGAGAGAGGGAAACCGAGCGAGAGAGCCGTGCTGACCCAATCCCAAGGAACATCTATGCAGTGATGATGGTGTTTGATAACCCTCTTGATACTGTGCCCCTGTGTGAGAGCCGGACCGTCTTTGCAAAGAGAAAACTGTTACGTGCGATTGTAGGCAAGACAATGCATATTTTGGATAAAAGGAAATTAAAATGGCTGAATTTCACTCTTAAACTTGTTTGTTTTTTGTTTTGTTTTTTCCCAAAAGACGCATTTGTATCCCTCGGACCTCAGTCATGTCCTATAAATACATATTTAAACACCTTCGTAACAAGTGGTGACACCACCCATTTTCCGGAATGAGGATATGGACCTTGTAATTGTAGAATCTGGGTGCATTCTCAAATTGCACCGTTTCCCTGTTTTCAAACTCTAGTTCCATCCCAGGTCATGGCATGTGTACTCCATGCTTTTCTGCACACTTCAAACAAGCCAGCGGTGATTCTGTTTTTCTCTCCAGCAGCTGCCTCTGTCGGTCCTGATGGAGCGAAGCGTGATTATCATTGTTATACCTACAGTTCGAGAAGCCCGCTGGCATAATTGGCATGGTCAGTGATGGAACATATGCACTTTCCAGTGGGTGCCCATCTGACAGGGCCACTCATTGAGGACTGCCTGCATAGTCTCCATATGTGGTGGACAGAAGGACCTATACACGCATTGCCCTTTAGCTAATGTAGCAGAGTCACACAGCTTGTAACCTCAGCTTTTTAGAGGACTTTATCCGAAATGTTGTGCCAAAGCACTGGTTTATACACCAACAAGCACACCAACACGGTGCACAGGAAACACAGGGGCTAGAGATATAAAAGCATAATGGCAACATATCTTTGCTTGAATCCCGATGGGAACACGAAACCACACACAATGTGACACAAATGCGAGTCCACACACACACACACACACACACACACACACACACACACACACACACACACACACACACAGCACATGTGAGATGTAAAGAACGTAATTGCAACATTTTCCTCACCTTTGCTTTTTCTCACATTCATATCAACTCACCCTGGAAAATAATGTGGAGACGCAAGGAGACACAATAATAAGGATGCAGAGAGTGGGAGAGAAAAGCAAGCAGCACAGAAAGAGAGTAACTGGGTGGTGTGAATTCAGCATCCTGCTGAGCAGCTACGACGACTAATCTCAGTCATTAGCATGCAAAGTTCCTGTCTAGTCTAGACATTTGAGGTTATTCTTTCCCCGGGCTAACTCTCCCCATCTTGACAACACCCACTTACTTCCTGAGTCACTCTTAATTAATACCTTATTAGATAGTATTTATTTTCCTTGTGATGGTTGTTTTCCACACCGCATCCGAAACAACACCTTTGCCAACTGTAGGTCAGTCAAGTGCACTGCACATTTTCAGAGTTTTGTGGGCTGCAGATGTGAGTGCGTGCCTAATAACCCTGACCACAGGAGCACTACCTCAACATTTCATTGCTCAATCGAAGGGGCATCTGTTCTCCTTGTACTCACATTGACCCAGACTGGTGGATAAAGTTCACAAAGTCATACAAGTCACATAGTAACTTCCAGGAACGTGATGGCAAGGGTGCTCCCATGGCATGATCATTGGAACATAAGATGAGGACATTGACAGAGAATTCATGTTTTTTATATTTATCCAGTAATGGGATATGATACTTTTGATACCCACATTTTTAAAAATGATAATAAACAGCTCGATGGAAAGGTGGCTTAGTGGTTAGCGCTTCTGCTAGAAGGTTCGATTCTGACAGGGGGACTCTGTATGGAGTTTGCATGTTATCTGTGGCTGCTGAGGTTTTCACCATTATAAAAACAAAAATGAAAAAAAAAAAAAAAAGATGTGCCACCTCTAAAGTGTTTTATCTATGTGAAAAACACCTCCAGTTATTTAATAAATAGATTCTGAGTTTCAGTGCTGATTTATTCTGTTTTTGCTCGGAGCAAAGTATGATGTTTCTACCTCTTGTTTTTTCCTCAAGGCTTTGGCCGACCTACTTCCCCTCATCACATTCTCCTTGAAGGTGTTAACAGCATCAGTGATATTTGCAGCCAAGTATTCTGAATCATTCTGATATGATTAAGTAATGTAACAAATGGGTTGAAGCAGATTATAAAAAGGTAGAGATTGTGAAGATCTTTGACTGTGCAATTAAGTTTATTCTGAGTTTTAAGACTCCCGGGTTTAAAGATAATTTTTACAATTGGAAGGATTGTTCTGTAGTTCAAAGTAATAGGTGGTGTATGATCTCAAATGTTCATTCCAAGACAACCCCTCTAACTCCACGAGCCACGACGCCCAGATATCTTATATTGCTGGGCCCTTTGGGTAAATGTGTTCAAGGTTCTGGATGTAGTAGGGCTATATTGGCTGACACACCTCCGCTACATTGCATGGACGGTGGGGACAATGCCTCTGGATTGGCAGACTGGGTCGGTAGTCCCCGACTACTACTGGGTCCTAGAGAGGAGGGTCCACTGGTTAGTTGTTTGCTGCAGGATAACCTGGTACCACTTATGCGGGCTGTTCGGTTCCAGAGCTTGGTCTGCAATGCTGGCAGTCAGTCAGATTTGTTTGCAGTGAAGGAGGACTCTGCCAGGGTGCCTTTTGGTATCAGCTTGTCGAGACGTTAGCCAAAAGGATGAGTTAAACCAAACCCAATCCAAAAGGGGCTGGCGTGGAACTTAAAAAGGTTTAATCGAGAACAATGAACGTCTATCAAAGGGGAAAATATCATCATACATTGGAAAATTGAATGAGCAAGAATTCAATATAAACTAGAGGGACCAACCAGGAGACAGGATTATCAATGGGTGACCCCAGGAATACAGTCAGATGTGGAATCATTCCACAGTGCACCCACCCATGGTACACCACATATGTACACCTCTTGATTGGGGAACAGGTGTAAACAATCAAGGGACCGACGAGCGGGAAACCAGTGCGGGAGATGAGTAGAATCAGCATGATGACACAATTCTTTTCATAACATGTATGAAAATAATTTCTAGGCAATACTGGGGCATGAGGGGACCTTGTTTATTGGCCTCAAGATTGGGCCTATGCTTTTTACAAATGACCTGGTTCTGGTGGTCTCATCCACTCTCACTGGAGAGGTTTGCGTCCAGATGTGAAGCACAGGGCTGAGAATTAGTTCCTCCAATTACAGGACCATAGTCCTCAGCCGGAAAAAGGTGGAGTGCTCTCTCTGGGTTGGGGATGAGATCATGCCCTGAGTAGAAGAGTTCAAGTACAGTATGAGTGAGGAGGGAATAGAGCGGTAGTTTGACAGGTGCGATGTGGTATCAATTAGTTATGCCGTCTTAGCGTTGGTCTGTTGTGACAAAGACCAACTGTTACAAACTATGGGTAGTGGCGAAAATATCATGGACACAGGTGCCCAAGTGGAGTTTCCTCCACAGGGCGTCTGGGCTCTCCCCTAGAAATAGGGTGAGAACCTTGGTCACCTGGGAGGGGCTCAGGGTAGAGCCACTGCTCCTCTGTATCAAGAAGACTCAGATGTGGGGGCTTGGGGATCTTGTCGGGACGCCTCCCTGCGGGGGAATTCCAGGCATGTCCTCTTGAGAGGAGGCCCAGGACTCAGGACACTCTGGCCTTGGAATGCCTTGGGACCCCCCTGAAAGAGCTGGGCCAGGAAATCGGGAGAGGAAAGTCTGACTCCTGGATTAGCAGTAGAAGATGGATGGATGGATGGATGGATGGATGGATGGATGGATGGATCATATCTATGTTTAGCCTTCTCTAAATCCTCCACTACATATTATTTTCATCCCCTTACTTTGGTGGTCTTGGAGTCTCTTTATCTATAATAAGAATACAACATTAAATACACTTGAACTGGATGCCTCTCTGGATGCTGTTAAGAGCTGGTAAACAGCAAATGTCCTGAAGAACAAAATTATAATTATTGGATCAGCAACAATGACAGTTTCACCTGTGTTAGGATGGCAGTTTTATTCTCTGCACTCATGTTGTTTTGGATTGGGTTTGTTTTCTTACAGGACACTTTAATCAGACGTTCATATTAAAGAGCTCGTGATTGTTGAATTTTGGAATTAAGAAACATTACAACGATCGGATCTGCCTTTTCTTTTAAGGATGCAGAGTTTAGAATTATGCATTTGTGAGATTGTAATCAGATTATTGCAATGTTTCTTCTTATGAGTTACAAACGTAGTGTCATAGAAGTGCAAATTACTCAGAATGCAGCAGCCCATGTTCTGAGCACGTAAACAAAATCAAACAATCAGGTCTTTGCTTTAAGAACAAGTACATTCTGCCATTGCTAGCCATTGCTAGCCATTGCTAGCCACCATTGCTAGCCTCACTCCACTGGCTTCCTATCCACATGCTAACCCTAACCCTAACCCAGGCCTCCTCTGTTGATGTCTGTTAAGCAAAGCTGAAGACCTACTTGCTTTATGTTGCTTATGTGTTTTGAATTGACTTGTGTCATTGAAATTGGTTGAGTTTTTATTGCCTTATTGTTTTCCTCCCCCGTCTACTTGGTGGCAACGTGGTGCAATGTTTTGCACTTTCACATCACATCAAAAAGGCTCCTGGTTTGATCCCAATGGAGGCATTTCTGTGTGGAGTGTTAATGTTCTTCCCATGTCTGAGTGGGTTTCCTCCATGCTATCTACTTTCCTCTCAAAGTCCAACATTTCGCAGTAGGTTAATGGGAAATCTCTACCTCCTCCACATCCCTGGCAAGTTAATAAGCAGAATAGACAATAAATGAATGGATGAATGAATGAATTAATGTTTTTCAATTTCATTGTGTAAGACTCGTACTTATTGTCATCTGTGCATACCATACCATTGTACAGTACATGTTATCATAAGTAAGAACTGGCATTTACTGCGTTTCTTTTTTTTTGTTTTTGTTTTTGCCTCCGTGCAAAGACTGTCAACAATTCAGGTTTTTTCACAAAGTGAGAATAACACTTGAGAAGATGCTTGTCAATAAGTTCCAACAACATTTTGCTTTTTTTGCTGCAGTCCATAGATTAAGTACAAGTGCTAATACTAGTAGCTTTGTTAGCGAATGAATAGTCTTGGAGGTCAAAGAGGACATTTATCTCAGCAAATATCCATCCAAAAAAAAAGGATACAAAAATATCCCAAACACTCTCCAATGATATTTTAAATTTAAGAATTTTCCTTAAAATGACATATTATTACAAATTGAAGTTGTTAATATAAATGCATCATGTAATTCGTGTGAAGGGGAAATGATTGTCATCAGGTTCTTTAACAGAGTAACTAAAAAAAACAGAATCAGAATTGATTCATATGGCTTTGTTTCTGTGGCTTCTCCATATAAAGCAGAATCAAGGTTTAAGTTTTCTGTATTTCACAGCTTTAATGACCAACTACGTTCACGCATGTAACAAATTTTGCTATGGTTGAAATTTACATCTCGTACTGATGTGGAGGCAAACTTGACAATAACATGATAAACAATACAAAATACAGAGTGCACAATGCGATGTCTGTTTAGGTAATAACGTAATAATCCATATGTGGACAGTGAGGTAGTGCACAGATGAGGTAATCTGAAAAATAAATTAATAGATAAAGCAATGGTCAGGTAGAGATTTTATTTTTGTATGACAAGGTACAAGATGTGACTTGCTGCAGTGATTTATGCATTTAGCAGAGTGATGGCTTGTTGGAAAAATGTGTTCTTATGTCTGGGAGTGCTGGCATACAGTAATCTATAACTGCGACCAGAGGGGAGAAGGGAGAGTATGCTGAGTGTGTTCGGGATGTGATGATCTGCAGTGATGTTTAATGCCCAGTTCCTGACTCTGCAAGAGCCTAGGTTATGAAAAGAAGGCGGTGCGGCACCTATGATACTTTCCGCAGTCCTGATTGTTGGTTTCAAATTGTTCCTATCCGATTTGGAGGCTGGATCAAATCAGGCGATCATGGGTGTGCAGAGAGCAGATTGGATGACTCCGGTGTAAAACTGAATCAGCAGCTCCTGAGGCAGGCTGACCCTCCTGAGCTTCCTGAGCATTATTCATATTTTCGGACAAATTTCTCCATTCAGGAGACTGTCAGTGGGTGAATCATTCTCTCTTTAAAAGTTGAATCTGAATCTTTGAAACACCTGTGAATTTATACAAGAAATGAGAAACAGACATCTAGGCAGATGTAACTCTATGGACCAATATGACTGTAAGAACACTAATCCCTCATCTAAGCACTCATCCATCCATCCCCTGTCCGCCACTCATCAGGTCATGGGAACATCAGCCAAAGCTTCATGAAAACACATTTGAAATAAATACATAAATAATTATTCATGTATCTGTTTGTTTATTGATCTGCTCTTTTTAATTTTAGGGCTGTTTGTTTATCTTTTGATCAGTCCTGTGCTGATGCGACTGCAGTTTCTCATGGGAGATCGGCTCCGGATTGATTTCAGTGTTTTTCTTGTTCTGCAGGTTATCCTGATGCTGACCAAGTTATTTGACTTCAATCTCAACAGTGTGACAGAGAGTTCATTATGGAGGTAAGTTCTCTCCTGGCACATGTTCACACGATGTCTACATAGAGTTTAACGCAACAAGCTGGTCAGCAAGATTGTCCGTCTTTTAAATCCAGATATTTTTAATGGCTCATATTGCTGGTTAGAGGAATGAGGAATCACATCAAGTACACAGATATCAGTAGGAGACCAAAGCAAAATTTGAAGTTAAAAAAAAAGGGAGATAATGTTTGGGGGCTTGTTTTTGAGATGCCCCAGAATAGTAGGTTCTGCATCCACTTGATTTTAATGTCAGTGAACGCAAAAGTCCCTCACTTGAAAGTTACTAAATGATGCTGTTGGATATGACAGTGTTCTCCTGCAAATTACCTTGACAATCCTTGAACACAGCTCAGCCTTGGAGGGAGCAAAGACACTGACTTGTTTCTGATGTAATTTTTGCCATTGCTTTTTGAAATGAAATGTGGCCACATTCAAGTCTCCGGGACAGAAAGTCATAGCTTAATTAATTATAATAATCAAATGGATTTTTCATTAACATTGCCTGCAAAAAGCATTAACAAATTGATCCATTACCCCGCAGAAAAGGCTAAAGAGAGAGTGACTACATGAAAACAAATTTAGAGAAGGCTGGCATTACTGTTGTGCCTCATGAAGCAAACAGTAAATTAAAAAACCCTGAATGTCTTTTGCTCCTGACCTCCAGCAGGTTCATTTTTTTCATTTTGCTGCTCTGATTTACAGAAACATTTTCAATGGAATCCAGCCTCTAATGCCATAGTGTAAAATTTACTCTTCGAATCTCATATAATAAATATGGAAGTAAGTGGTATATATGTGTGTATGTCTATATAGATATAGATATAGATATAGATATAGATATAGATATAGATATAGATATAGATATAGATATAGATATAGATATATGAGTCGTTGCTGATGAGGTGGCTCGGGCATCTGGTCAGGATGCCTCCTGGATGCCTCCTGGGGGAGGTATTCCAGGCATGTCCATCTGGGAGGAGACCATGAGGAAGACCCAGGACACGCTGGAGAGACTGTGTCTCCAGGCTGGCCTGGGAACGCCTAGGGGTCCCCCCAGAAGAGCTGGACCATGTGGCTGTGGAGAGGGAAGCCTGGGCCTCCCTGCTCCAGCTGCTGCCCCCACAACCCGACCACGGATAAGCGGTTGAAGATGGATGGATGGATGGATGATATATAAATATATCTAGATATATGTATCTCTCTCTATATATAGATATATATATACACTGAGGGGCGTGGCCTCTCACCCCATAGGACTAGAGGTTGGGGGGCGTGGCTGAAGCTGAGGGCATGAATGCGCCCCTGAAGTGTACTTTCTCTGTTGTTGTATAGTGGTATGGTGGTGCTCATCCAAGACTCTAAGGCTCCGTCATCATTTATTCCTCGCCGAGCACCACATTGGTGAATTTGACGTGATGCAGCCTCGGAGATATCTGGAGCTGAATGCTAAGTTTCACCGGCATGTTCAGGCAGCCCTCAAGCCATATCCGATTCCGGCCAAGTGTGTCGACCATGTTCACGTTGACCTGGCGGGCCACCTTCGGCAGAATTTTATGCACCTGCTCACCGCGGTCGATCAGACCACCAGGTGGCCAGAGGGCGTTCCGCTGTCCTCCACGGCGACCTCGGACGTGTCCAGGGTGCTTCTCTCTTCCTGGATCACCCCTTTTCGGCTTTCTGTCCGATATTACTTCAGACAGGGATCCAAATTTGTGTCAGCGCTTCGGTTGGCGCTTTGGTTGGCACTGGCTGGGTCATTGGGGGCTACCGTACACCGTACAACAGCATACCACTCTCAGGCCAATGGCATGTGTGAACGGTTTCACTGTTCTCTCAAGCGGCTCTGCAAGCCACGCTCTCGGGTTGCAATTGGGTGGACCGTTCACCGTGGGTTATGCTGGGGCTGCCTTCTGCCCCAAAGGACGACCTCGGTGCATCGCCTGTCGAGCCGGTTCTGGCCCAGCCGCTGAGGGTCCCAGAAGAGTTCTTGCCTGAGAGATCTGCTCCCCCTCCCCGTCGACCGCGGTTCTGGTCGGGCCCCCCGGCCCTCAGTTTCCGGGCCCCACTCACCACTGTTTGCCGTGGTCTTTTGTACCTGAGGAGCTCATGTCTGCTCGTTTTGTGTTTGTGCGATGTACGATGCTCACCGCTCACCTCTTCAGCCTCTGTATGACGAGCCGCTCTGGGTTCTTGAGGCGGGCGCTAAGAGTTTTGTGCCGGACGGGCGAAGGGAGTGGGTGTCGCTCGATCGACTGGGTACACAGGGTGGATTGTGAGGTTCTGCTCCCAGCCCGGGTTTCCCGCTGTGGTCGCCCTTCGTCCAGGACCCCGGCAGCACCTCCACGGGTCCAGTGTCCGGTGACCCTGGCTGTTCCGACAGAAGAACACCGTAATGGCAGGCCGGTCCAGCTTCCCGTGAGGCACTAGTTTGGTTCAAGGGTCCCTACTGGGTGTTCAGGGGCGTGGCCTCTCACCCCAGGGGACTAGGGGTTGGGGAGCGTGGCTTAAGGCGGGGTATGTGTGCGTCACGGATGTGAACCGTCTCCGTTGTTGTATAGTCGTATGGTGGTGCTCACGATTAAAGATAAACTCACCCAAGACTCCAAGGCTTCGTCATCAATGATTCCTCGCCGAGCACCACTCCCTAATTATTTCTTAAGCAATCTGAACTTGAAAAGATATATTGAAGTTAAACGCCAATACCTTGTCATAGCTCAATACTACACATTCACATTATTCAGCCAATTTCAAACCTGTCTTGAAAATTATGTTCGAGCACAAGTCATTGCAGCTGATTTGACACCTATCTCCAAACTTCATTCTGCCCCTGCACTATCATCTCGCTCTCACAAAAAAATCCCTTTGAGCATTAAGGGAGTGACTTTCCGTCAGTGCGAACGGTTACACCGTTGCTTGCATTCTTTGATCCGAGATGTCTACAGTCTCACACTTTTTGTTTTTCATGTTCAAACTGAAATGACACATCTTTTCCTCTCAGCTATACCCTCAGGGGTCGCCACAGCGAATCAACCTCCTTCAACTAACCTTATTCTCTGTATCCTCTTCTCTCACACAACTAAGTTCATATCCCCTTTCACTAAATCCATAAGTCCTCTCTTTCGTTTTCCTCTAGGCCTCCTGCCTGGCAGTTCGAACCCCAGCATCCTTCTACCAAATGACACAATATGTTGAACAAACATTTTGTTGGAACTGGTTTTGGCAGCTAACAGAGTCAAAGGAAGAAAAATACGTCTCAAAAGAAAGACATGCAAGGTTTTAATCGAAGCTGAGGGAGGCAACAGAGTAACAGAGTAAAATTTATCAGTTTTTTTATTCAATTTTGCAAATGAATGCAAACACTTTGACTCAAGCTCTGATATGAGATGAATGCATAAGATGTCAAAGTCAAAGTCAGCTTTACTGTCAATTTCTCCACATGTACCAGACATGGAGAGGAATTGAGAAGACGTTTCTCACTATTCCATGGAGTCACAATAAAAATGCACTAGCACAAGGACTATATAGGTTTGGTGAGACATAACCAAAGCTAGTTAGCAGACTGGAATCATATATTGTCAGTAACATTTGTTTAGGGACAGAAATCCGGATTTCATTGTCAACAAAGTCAGGGATGATTTTTTGGATAAACCTTTGGTGTCCAGACAGAGGCTTACATGTATCATATTGAAAGAAAAAGCATGATATTATCATGTTTAATAGAGGTAGACTGAGCCAAATACAACTTACAAGTAATGGAGACATTTATTTCTACTTGCATAGAAGCATATCAGCTCCAGACCCAGAGAAGGCAGTGTGAAGACCACAGCCATGCGACCTCCTGAAACTGGAGTCCCGTGAATTGCAGTCACTGAGATTGTAAAGCCCCTGAGGGTTTGTTCCTTAGATCTCTCATTTTTCTCCAGCGGATTCACCAGGGTGGGTTATGGTCCACCAAGCATTGCCCATCTGCCTACTTTCTCAGGTACAGCCAAGTGGGCCTTGCTTGTTGATACAATTATGGATATCACCATTCTTTGCTGTCTGGTCCCTAGTCGCGAGTTGAAAACGGTGGTGAGTAAAAATAGAACAATACAAGGTGCCCATCTTGTGCGACAATGGGGTTATTGCTGTAAGACATCCTGTCTCAGTAAAACTGCTGTTTAAGCTGTTACCCTTTCACCCCAAGCCAAGTGAGATGTATCAGGGGCTGACTGACACAAAACAGGCTCAGGGGATTACAAATCTTTCCTGGGCTTCAAGGCACTAGGTTGAGCTTTACTGGGTCAATGGAGACATGACTGTGAAAAAAGTAAATGGATGGCTGGAACTTCCTCAGTTCTGAGGAGGAGGTTTTTTAATACAAATACACAAACATACACACAAGCAATCTGGCCGTGAAGGTTCTCAGTTGTACAGTTCTTCTGTTCGTCTCCGAAAAGGCATCTTAGATGAAAAGTGAAAAATCTTCAAAAAACTGAGCAAGTTCAGTTGCTATGACAAGATTTTAAATTGAGATTAGATGAAACAATTCCTGTACTGTTTTTCCAACAGTGCTAGGTGCCAAACATGCAAAGCCAGTGGGCCTGACAGCATCAGCCCAAGGGTCTTCAAGGTGTGTGCTGGGCAGCTTGTGGGAGTCTTCCAGTACATCTTCACCCTCTCTCTGAGGTTGTTGAAGGTGCCTGACCATTGGAAGACCTCCTGCATAGTCCCAGTACCTAAGAAAGGACGTCCAAGTGCTCTCAATGACTACGGGCCAGTGGCTTTAACGTCTCATGTCATGAAGTCATTTGAGAGGCTCGTACCCCGGCACCTGAAGGTTGGCCGTCTGCCTCCCTGGACCCTCTGCAGTTTGTGTACAGGCATGCATCAACAACGACGACGACGAGGAGTACAGACGCCTGATTGCGAGTTTTGTTGAGTGGAGCAACCAAAATCACCTCCTAGTCAACATCTCCAAGATAAAGGAAGTGGCAGTGGACTTCAGGAAGAATAGGATGAGACCGAAACCAACCTCCATACTGGGTGAAGAGGTGGAGATTGTGGACTCCTATAAGTACCTTGAGGTCCATATTAACAATAAACTGGACTCGACACACAAAACTGATGCCCTGTACAGGAAGGGTCAGATTAGGATGTTCTTCCTACGGAGACTGTGGTGGTTTGGTGTCTGCAGTGTGCTCCTTAAGACCTTCTACCAGTCTATGGTAGCCAGCACACTCTTCTTTGCTATAGTGTGCTGGTGGGGCGGTGCCAGGACTGCTGAGGTCAACAGGCTACACAAGCTTGTGAAGAAAGCTCGCTCGGTGGTGGGACTGAACCTGGTCCATCTTGAATCGGTGGCTGTGCGGAGGGTGAAGGACAAACTGGGAGCTGTCCTGGACAATCCTTCCCACCCCCTGCACCACCAGCTGAGGCTGATGAGCAGCTGGTTCATCCAGCGGCTTCATCCCACCCCGTAGCAGAACTGAACGCTTCAGACGCTCCTTTGTGCCCACGGCCATCAGACTGGATAACAGCAGTCTGGACGGCACACAACTCTGACTGCCTGAAGGGCAACTGTGCGACCACCACCTCACTACTCACTCACTCACACTTGTCGTGCCCCTAACAAAGCAGGCCGTAACTCTGTACTCCACTACATCCAGATTGACATCACTCCATCGCATCCTGTTTATTTTATCGGTGCCAGTGTTCCATTGTCGTCGCCTATCTGTCCTTATCCTTGTCAATTTGGTTCGACGCTCACCTTTACTGTTTACTTCCTTATTTATTCTACTGTCACCCTTACTGTGTGTTATTATTATGTGTGTTATTACTGTGTGTTATTATTATTATTATATAATATTACTATATTATTATGTGTGCATATATATATATATATATATATATATATATATATATATATATATATATATATATGTAGGTAGATAGATAGATAGATATAGTATGGGTATATGCATATATATGTATATATTTGTATAATGGCCATGTGTGTGTATGTGTGTACATATATATATATATATATATATATATATATATATATATATATATGTACACACATATTTATATACACACACCCATA
>CAAKHD010010485.1:0-25397 GCA_901007705.1 Fistularia tabacaria
TGCGGAGGGTGAAGGACAAACTGGGAGCTATCCTGGACAATCCTTCCCACCCCCTGCACGACGAGCTGTGGCTGATGTGCAGCTCGTTCAGCCAGCGGCTCATCCCACCCCGGTGCAGAACTGAACGCTTCAGGCGCTCCTTTGTGCCCACGGCCATCAGACTGTATAACAGCAGTCTGGACGGGACACAGCCCTGACTGCCTGGGGGTATCTGTGCGACCACCACCCAATCACTCCATCACCCACTCACACGTGTGGTGCCCATAACTACTACGGGTCACTTTGGTTCACTTACTCTATATATTCTTGCTTGTGTTTGCTATCTATGTCTGTATGTGTATGTATATATGTATATGTGCATATTGTGTATATATGTGTGTATATATTATATGTAGGTATCGGTCTGTGTATGTATATACAGTATGTATGTATATGTGTGTGGGCATGTATGCATTTATATATGTGTGTATATGTCTTTCCTAACTGTTTTTTTTTTTGTTTTTTTTTTCTTTTTCTTGTCTATTGTTGCTGCTGCAACACCCGAATTTCCCCTATGGGGATCAATAAAGTATTATCTTATCTTATCTTATCGTATCTTATCTTATTATATCAACGTGCGATATCGGTCACACGTATACCACATTTGTGCTTCGCTATAATTTTGTGCTAAATTTCCATGGAAAGCATCTTCTTTTTGGCTTCTTTCATAGGGCCCATGGTTTTACTAAAAAAAAAAAAAAAAAAAAAAATCACATCAAATAAGCACAAAGATTTAAAATTATGCCTTACAAGAGGTAGGAACATGACACAAGATATGCGTACTGTATGAATTACCCAGACGAAGTGGTAAAGGGATGATGTAAGCTGCAACTCGTTCTAGAAGGTGAGAGCAGTGAGCAGCGCCAATTCAGAAGATGTGGCAGTGTCATGAAGTGTATTCGAGTTTTGGGAGCTCGCTTGGCACATACCGCTCAAATTTTGAATTAAGATTTTCTCGCTCTCGTATTTGTATCATGACTTTTTTTTTTAATTCAAAGATAAAATTTACTCGAATCAAGCTTCGTATCTTTAAAAATTTGTATGTAACGTGATTTTTATCTTAAATGGCCATTGAATGTGTTTCATTACAAAATCCATGTGAGACAGCACAGATTCGATTTTTCTCCGTCAAATAGATTTTTGTAATAAATGTGTTATCTTATTTTAAGCTCAGGCTATGTGTACTGTTTGCTTAAGAATTCTGTCTCATTTATTAAGGAAACAGCTCACTAAACCAAAATACCCCAACAACATTTAAAAAAACAAAAACAAACAAAAAACATGTTCTAAGGGCATTGGATAATTACATGCTTTTGATCTGATGCTTTTCTTATCCAATTATTTTTCTTCTCTCTGGGACCAAAAAAATTGCCTTTTTGCATTACAGAAAGGACCGACCACTCTAATCTCCTGAAACTTGAAGGTCTGTCCAGTTTGCTATGCATGCCAAGCCATCTGCGGCAGTTCAGTTTTCCCCTGACTCTTGGAACCGTGCCACAGTGGGACAGTCAGCTAATATCACAAAGGGGTTATCAGTAGCCGCAAGTTGCCACCTCATTGATGGTGTGAGTTCGTTGCACTGGAGTGTTCGGCATTCACAATGTATCCGAGAAAAGATATGTTTTTCTTGACTTTTTGGAAGGTTGGACTGTGGGCCAAGAATCATTGAATTAGGTGTTCCTTCTACATGACCTTTCAAGGGTCAATGGTCAACTTATATATTATATATTCCCATATATTATTACTTATTACTAGAAATACATTTTTCTACTTCAACTTATACAACACACTCAAGAAAACATTATTTTTTTGTTTACTTTTAGCTTAATTATGAGGAATGGTGTCATTAATGGGCACAGTTTACAAACTATCTGTTTACTTTAGGCTGGGAGCCTCTGTGGTTAGAACTGAGATATTCATTGTGGGCATTTGTCTTTATTTCCTATACCTTTAGTCGCACTTTGCCACTGCAACAGCGTAAAGTAGAAGTGCTGCTGACATCAGACTGGCTCTCATCGAATGGTTTTAGCAGATCACTTTAAATTATTTTGCTTTATAAAAATTACTCAGGATATATTTATGGTCTATTGCTAGATGTGGTCTCTGTATTCAACAAATTCAGTGACAGCTCACTTCTTTGATCCTAAAAATTGATTTATAATATGGATTTGGTCCACAGCCCATCTATTTGACCCTATTTGTCTCTATGGGATGAACAATGAGGACATAGATGTACTTTGACATGCACATCTCTCTGCAATTCAAACTTTGCTTAAACCTCTTGCCCTTTTTAAGTTTTCAATGACCACTTTGAACCTGGAAACAGGGAGAAAAAGAGCTGTGAGGGCTGAGATTGCTTAAAGAATCAAAATTATATTGAAACCTCTAAAATATATAAAGACTTTAAAGGGGTTAACAACAAACCATTAAGCAGAATTACTTTTTAACTTTGTCATTTGTACTTTGATAAAGTCATAACTTTGGCAAATATTTTAAGTTGGACAGGACATCAAAAATCCCTTCTGTGATGTCAGTTTCGCATGCCACTTTCTGTAATTTGTCTGCTGACATACTTTCAAAAAGACGAGTAATAGAAAACCTCACTGATCCCAGAACTCGTTGCCGTGGGAGGACATATTGGAATGTGTCCCAATTTTTTTGTCTTTACACACCGCTTTTGCATCTAAATGTAACAGTTCAGTTAGAAAAAAGAAGAACCACATAAAGGTGATTGTGATATAAACGGAGGTTGCCTTTGGTGTAATAGAATGGCCAACTTGAAATGAGGTCATTACTGTATCTTCCAATATGTTCATTATAATGCAAGAATGGGTGATCTGTGTACAAGGCCTGACTTAAACCATGCAGCTACATAATGGATGCTGTCTGAATAGAATACTGGAGTCTAAATCATCTGAGAAAGTAGACAAATGTAATAGCCATTGGTAGCCATATGTCAGGCAAAATGGAGAGGAGTCTCTCAATATTCCTTAATATTTGTACGACGATGCATATGTGTAGAAGATGTCTTTATTGCTGAGGGTTACCTAGTCATTTACCTTCCCTCTTCTGCTGAAGATAGATGAATATATCTGTAATCACACACTCACACACATATACATATACACAAACACACACACACACACAAACATACAACACACATGTGCACACACGCACAAATACACATGTGCATACATGCACGGCACCCCTGAGACTTATTTCCATTGACCTTTTCCAAGCATTCTTTTGACAGAACTCTTATTTTTTTATTTCTGAAGGGTGTCCTTGAAACTCAAACTGCATTCTTTATTTCATCCCAAAATCCCACAAAATTAAGCAAGATCAACAAAACGTCATGTTCCCCTTGTGAATGCCCCTCTTCTGTTCCAACACAGAAGGCGGCAGGGAGGGTGTCATATCGACATTTAGAGATTCATAGCTCTTTGGAATTAAAATGAAAACCAGGCACATTCAACTTTTCTGCAATCCTATTTTATACACGAAGACAAACCAGACAAAATAGTTCATCTGATGAGTAAGGTAGCAACATGGGACGAAAGTGTGCTAGATACTGTAATTGGGATTTTTATTAGAAAAATAAATCTTTAAAGACTTGAAACATATTATTTTTAAATGAGACTACTTAGCAGTATACTTGTTTAGTTTACTGAAATAAACCCAGTCAAGAAATTGTAGCTATACCAGGAAAAATGAGGTCTCCCAATTCCAGCTTACAGCCTGGCTTGCTCGGAATGACTTTAAATATAAAGGGGAAGAAATGCTATCTCCTAATTTGCAAAGCTGGCAGTCATGAAACAAAAAGGCTCAAGGTGGTGAAAGCTGCAACCAAAAGCCTGAAGGGGGAAAGAATCCATGGAATCACATATTTGATGTGTGGAATTTATATTTACTTTTAATTCAAACCTTTATAAAGGCCTTTTTACATACTGCTAATTAGTATCCAAAATGGAAACATAAATCTTTGACAACCAAAAATACAATTTTTAAGAGGGTCTAAATTTACTTTGCTGTAGTTTATTTTATTTTAGTTTAGTTTTTAGTTTAGTTTATTTTACAAAAAAAGTTAATATTTACAATAACTGTCCCTCGCAATCGCAATTTACCACGAAATACCACAAATAACCTTTCCAAGTCACTCAAAATAGAGGACATCAGATCACAGACAAGTTGTCATACTATAAACTCACAAATCCAATCAATCCAGCTGATGACTCCCTTGCGTTGCCATTAGCTCAATGTGAGATTTCACTGTAACCTTGCCTGGGAAGGGGAATGAAAAATAAACAAGGAATCTGAGCCAGAGTGACCTCTGATCCGATTAGTATCTCCAAATCCTGTTAGTCAGCTTCACTGATGTATGTTCATCCTCCATTCAGCTACTCCATCCTAGTCTAATTTTCTCACCTCCCACGGAAAGTACTCAATTACACAAGTTTACATTTGTACTCATCCTTGTCCACACATTGCAAAGAGTATTACACTAACATAAAAGGAACAGATATGCACTTACAAACAGACCTGACTGTGAGATGCTATTTTTCCAAAACTTATTCCATTTTATTACTCGGCATCATGCCTCAATGTACAATTCTATCTGGTGTCTAATTACTAATGATCCCCAGAAACACTGTGGCCTTGGATTTAAGAGGCAGAGAGGAGACTGAGAGATTGAATTTAATCCACCCATGTCTGGAAAAGGTGACCTTTCTGCAACTTAGTTTGATTTTTGTTGCCAATGATGTAACTGGATTAGAGAATTATTGCAGGGGGAGGGGGGTGAATAAAATCATCTGTAAAACCTGAGCTAATCCATAAAGTCAACGCTTCATTCATGCATTTATTCATCTAGGGGAACTTGAAATAAGAGGATGCTAATCAGTCTCCTTGTCCCTGTTGGGCATACAAAGACACAGATCAAATCAAATCAAATCAAATAAAGGGAATGCGCCCTATGGGAAAAAAGCATCTGTCAGCCTTATTCTATGACACATACTTATGAGGTGTCCCTCCCCTATAAACCAACCATCTGACTGTTGTCATAAGAGCAGCCACAGCCTCCACCAGCCTTTGGCTGACTGTGCAATTTGCTTTAGGTCTGTATCCTTTGTTTACTCCGTAAAAAACCTTGAAGATTTAAGGTAATTGGATGGATTATATATTATCAAACACAGAAAAACAACAATGTTGCAATCTTCACCAAAGAAAAAAAATCCCAAAGTAACTATTTGTGTAACTTTCTCCCCTCCCGAGTAAATCAACGGAATAATTTTCAAAACCATGGGAAAAAAAAGCAATAAGTAATGTTTTGAAATCAGCACAAATGAGAAAAAAGGAGGAAATCACTGATAAAACAAAAAGTAAATTACGTGAAATTTACTGAGAAGTAACATGAAAACTCGCAAAAAATTAGGAAAAAATATTAAAATTAGCTGAAAAGAATCAGGCATTAAGAACAAATCCCTATTTAATCATCCATCATTTATTAGAAATTTTTCATCAAAGGTAACTGTGATAAGACATATTTTTCCGTATTTAGAAGTCTTTCAGAATCTAAAGTTCAATGAAACTGCAGTCTATTGCTGTGAAAGGAAACATGAGCTCTGAGGACGGCACTATACTGCACTATACCACTATACTGTGGTTAGACAGTTTGATTAATTGTCTAACCAGACTTTCTTCTTTTACACGATGATGGTACAGATGTATGTTACATGAAGAATATCTGGTGCTTATAAATACACTCACAGAACTGTTATCAACAGAGGTGCCGGCACACATACATTTATCACTCAGACGCGCCACTGTTAGGATCTCCATAGTGACAAACAACTCTGGTTATGTTGTTAAGCTACACTACAGTGATGCCACTCAGGGCAATCACAATTCACTATCAGTGAGGAACACTACACTAAATTTATCAAATCTGGAAAGTCTAACTCAGACATGCCAACCATGTGTTATCCAGCGCTTAAAGTTACAAGTCAAATGTGGTAAGAGGAAGAGATTATAACCTTAGAAAGTAAGATGATTATCCATTAAAAAAGAAAACAGTCAGTAACAGGAAGTTGACATTGTGGAAAAAATGCATAAGTTGGAAGTGACCTATTATGAAAATATTTTTCGGAGGGTTTCTTGCCATGATAATAATCATGGCATTATTGGGAGTTTGGATTGTCCACAACAATTTTTGTATACATCCAACAGCTATCTAACCATCAATCATCTATGCCCAAACATCCCTTTACTAAGTTAATGGGGGCCTTAATATTATTCTGAGTCATATCACACTTAAAGCAGAGTATATTGTACCTTAAACATTTACCCTTGGTATCAATCATAGTAACAAAGATTTTTAATGAAAGTTAAACAATCGAAGCATCTTTGAAAAATCTCAAAGCAAGAAAGTGCATCAAGTAAAAGAGGAAGAAATGTTAAAGTATCTATCAAAAAGGAAAGATCAAACCCCATGCAAATAAATTTTGGACTGTACATGGTAGAAGTCTAATTAAATCTGGCAAATGTGTAATGATAGCCAAGGAACAATGAGTGAGGCAACATTTGTGGGCTGGCTATGAGAAGACAACAGCCTGCTCTTGTATGATAAAAAGCACATTCTCTGAAGCATTTGGGCATATTATTAGCGTTACCATGAGTGCTTACAGTGTATGTATTGTTGTTCATACCAAGAAGACAGTTGGACATCTATGATTTCAACCTACTAACTATTTTGCAGCCAGCTGGCCTCCCACATACATTATCAGCTTTGTCTGCTACATAGTGAAAGCCATGAACTGATTGTCTGTATAAACAGAATGGTTGAATGTAGGTGATTAAGGAGTGACTATATGGCCATTGATTAAAACTGCTATAAAGCAAGTTGACGTCATAAAGTGATTTGATCATTCAAGGTTTAAGGATGGCTTGGATTGCACATTTTAATAACCTGCCTATTATATCTGTGGTGCATTCATACTGATGGCAAAGGCATAAGGAGCACATATAGGGACTCACTTGAACAGTCAGTTGGGCTAGTAAGACACAATTGATTGGCAGTAAGACAAATATAAACATATCACCATATCAAGTTACTCAGTTTAAAAGAGTCAAACATAAATTTGAAAACTGATAGGACTCAACCAAACCTTTTTTAATAATTAGCATGGAATCCATTTACAATACATGTACATTCAAAGTATGCTCTTAAAAGTTGCACCTCTGGGGACAAATTAAGTTTTTTTAAATGGAAATTAATTGCTTGGAATCATCCATGCTTAAGTGAGCACAGAACTCAGAAAGCAGTTAAATGTGAAAAGGAAAAGATAAATAGTAATTATCTTTCAATACAAATGTTACTGATGTACAGATCTAAAAAAAGGAGTATGGATTGAAAATATTTTGCTTAGCTCCATTTTAAAATCTGGCTTTCCTTTTACATTTTAACTACACATGTGTAGAGTTTTGTGAATACATGTTGCACAGCTGTGAAAATATTACAGTAAAAGTTTGACATAAACCTGCGACTTAAAAATATCTCAATGCAAATTGTAGTGTGTGTCTTAAAAAAAAATGGCATTCTAAAATTCTAAATGGCAAATATGTGTGCAATACAACAATTAAAAAATGTTAAATAAGCACAATATCGTACAAGATGGTGCACACCTTAGAGACAAAAGTACTGACACAATTAGAGGCAAAAGTGTCATCTTTTTAAAAAAGACATTATTGTATAAATTAATGAAGTTTTGTAAAACCTTTGCCTTGTAACAAGTGATTACAAGAAAAATCATATCAACTGTGATTATAGAGACCTGACATACATGTTGGAGCGCCATTTGTATTTTTAAGGATCTTACCACTTGGTTACGTGTACGGTGGTAGGGCTGAATTATGGGTAAACCCAAAGGTGTCACCCACTCCACTGTGTGGCCAGCCTTGGAGATGAGCCTGGCGCTCTCTGTCAGCCAATCCTGCATTAGAAATATGCAAGTTGAAGTACAGTGAGAGTACATGCAACACTGAGCAGAATTGTCAGAGAAGTAATCAAATCCCGATTATTACGCTGTAGCACTTTGTACTAAAGTACAGCAAACAATTGGGGATAATGCATGGAGAGGAGCTTTTTCTTTTCCTGAAGAATACAAGCACAACAGTGATGTCTGCTCAATGTTTTATCCAAACGCATCAAAGCACTATAACTGAGCTTAAGGTTTGTAGTCACATGAATATATGACATTCAGAATATAATTATGTCCCAACAACTCCAGGAAGCAGCTAAGCCCAATGTTGCTTTCTTGCTACGATCACTAGTTTTCTTATCTCTGTCTATTTTCATGAGCCATTAAATTCAGATAGCTTGAAAGCAAATAGACAGCAGTGTGGGATGAACTCGCTCGATAGTTCTACAGATGGGCAGAGCCAGGCAGTGGGGGAGAATGAGTAGGAGAAAGATAATGGTTGCATAGTTTGACAAGGACAGATGGTATGGTTGAAGAAGTATTTGGGAAATGTGTAAAGGGCAAAAGATAGAGTAGGAGTGACAGGCTATCTCACTCACACTTGATACTAATGCAACAAGCGAGCGGATATGACCTATTTAAATGCAGCAGGTGCACAAATGTGCACAAATATGCACAGAATCACCAGGTCGGAACCACGGATTAATGGGAGATTTCTCATCCCAGACTGGGCTGTTCTCATATACTCCCCAAAGGACAAACAGCAGGAGAGGTAATGGCTCTAGCTTGCCAGAACCCCCTCTGCTTGAGAAGACAAAGTACAATCCCCTTCCAGGTGCAATTCTTAAATCTATTAATAGAGTCTATTTGATGAATGGGTGCTGCCAAAAGAATGATCCTGAGGTCAACTAGTCATCATTACAGATGAAGTATATTCTTCTTAAGGCAACAGGTAATTAATATGGTTTACTCTTTGAATTGTTAATAATGTACAGTATGTAGGTTTTTTTCTATTTTTTTTGTCTGAATTTAAATAGCTGTCTCGAGTATACACACCATTTCTTTTCTGGTTTTCTGATATAATAAAAAGTTTGCCTTTTTATTCAAGTGGATACGAAGTAGTAACCTCCATAGTCAATAACCATTGCTATCAAGGGTCTGAAAATGCAGAACTACCATTAATTTAAAGAAACCGAAAAAATAAAACGTCCTACTCTAAAGTGTAGTATTTTAACATAGTGGTTTTTGTACTGCCTCCTGGATGCCTCCCGGGGGAGGTACTCCGGGCATGTCCATCTGGGAGAGACTACGGGGAAGACCCAGGACACCCTGGAGAGACTATGTCTCCAGGCTGGCCTGGGAGCACCTTGGGATCCCCCCCAGAAGAGCTGGACCATGTGGCTGGGGAGAGGGAAGTCTGGTTCTCCCTGCTCCAGCTGCTGCCCCTGCGACCTGACCACGGATAAGCAGCAGAAGATGGACTGATGGATGGATGGGTGGTTTTTGTAGTTTCATGTAAAGGGTCTGACCCCACAGCATACATTTGTATTTGACTTAAATATAATAACCTCACCTGGATTTCTCTGGTCCCTGTAAACATCTCTTTCAAGCCACTGAACACCAGACGCACCAGGTAATGAGATGAATCCCACACATGCTCCTGAAAATAAAACACATATGCAGGTGTAAAATATGTGTTGACACAGCCACAACATTCCATATTATCTGTCACTTTGTGACATTAAATTATTAGTTTATACAAATTTAGTGTAGACATACATGCAATAAGGGACTATTTTAGACTATTTCTTGTGTCACTGCTTCATTCTAACTTTAATCAAACCTATTCCCTTTTTTTAAGTGCACAAACTGAGATTAATATAAATCTTAAAAGAATGTAATCAGACTGAAAATTTAAAAAATATATCTTAAAATTGTTGCATTTCGTGTCACAATATCACTCCAATGGAGGTGTCCTTTGGTCATTTAACAATTCTAATATACGTGCATTAATACACATGCAGAAAACAACAGTAACAAATGAGGCCAACAGCAGAAAAGTCCTTATACATTATACAACTGTATCTGGGCTCAGTGTATGTGTTAAGTGACCCACATAGAAGAGACCCTTTGCCAAAATACCAGTCTGACATATCATGCTGATATGAGGCTAAAAATAAAATTGTGTGTTGTGTGAGGGATCCCCCCACCGACCCAGCCCTAATAACTCCCTTTCTCTCTACTGTACCTTTGGGAACTCATCAATCTCCTTCAGTCTTTTCTCTATCTGAAGTCGTCCCCCGTAGCGCGTGACCCCATATACCACAGTCATCACAGTCTGCTTGACCACCTTTCTGCTGATGAAGCCCTCCAGGACCTGGGCAATTTTCAGACCCTTCTCTGCATCCCGCGCTCGAAACTCCTCCACCTGAGACACAGGTAACAGATTGACTGATATGTCAGAATTCGACTCAGATCTTCATGCAAGGCAATCTGTTCTTTTCAAGAGGCTTTCTCTCCCTTGTTAGCAAATAAAGAGTTGATTGTGTGTACAAGCAATTATTTAAGCAATAATTACCTAAAGGTAATTATGCAACAGGTCTAAACACAGAGGATAACGCTGTATTTAAATAAGGGTTTTGAAGCTATTCATGATTTCAGCTAGAGTGCTTCAAGGTTGTGGAACTATGGATGCACAAAGAGAGACACTGACACATACATATGAGCTACAGCAGACTGTCTGGCAGACAGTCTGAATATTACACTGAAGAGAAATAAAGCAATATGTTTTTGTACAAGGGAAGTCAATGCTGCTCAGAAAAAAATAAATAATAAAATAAATTAAAACTAGTAACAATAGTAGAAGATTGCATAATACAAGATGAAGCCTTAATGAAATATAGTCTTATAATAGAGCATTGGCAAGTTGTAGATGAAAATACTATGTTTATCTATATCTCCTTAATGCCATAACAACAGCTGATAAGCACTCACCCTTTACAAGTATAATCTTACAGACACCAGTGACAAGGTTTTGGATGAATAATTCAAATTAACTTATTTGCATTTGCCCCGCTCAGTAACTTGCAAACCAGGGTATAGCTGCCCCATTATGCATATTGATTAATGCAAGTTTCAAATGGACAATGCATTTTATAACGTAGATTACAAAATGCATTTACACAAAATAGTTTGCACTTGTTTCTAGGTAAAATAAAATTCTATTTAGATATACTTTGTGTTTCTTTGGAGACATGACTCTACTCCTTTTGCATATTGAGACAATAAAAAAAAATGTAGCATCCAAAGAAAGGTAGACATTTTCAATGGACAGTCTCTGACTCTCTATGATATGTAGTGAGGCATACCATAGGTAAGCAAGTATCAATATAGATGTAGCATTCAAACTTAAATTAATTAAATCTAATCTTAATAATAACAATAACAATAACAATAATTTATACTTTATTAATCCTTTGTGGGGAAATTTGTTCTCTTCATTTAACCCATCACGGATTAACCATGAGAAATTGGCTGCCATCCAGCAGCGCCAAGGCAGCAGTTAGGGGTTCAGTGTCTTGCTCAACAACACTTCAACACTAGGAGGAGCCTGGAAACAAAGCAGGAATGTTCAATTTCAAGGACAAACTCTCTACCTCCTGCGCCACGCTGCCCCTGTAAATTGATTGATTTTCATGATTAACAATGATAACTGTGTTTTTTTCCCTTCCTCCTCCAAGTTGTGAATGGATTCTTTTGTTAATATAGATTTCACAAACACTACCATCAAGTGCAGATTCGTCTTACTATATGAGAAAGTTCAGAAAAAGAAAAGAAAAAAATAGATCCTTTGGTTTCCCATGTCACTCAGTCGGTGCATTATTTGTCATTCAAAATTGATGCTTTTACTAATTAATAGACATGGATGAGATAGATATAATATATGATATCATATTTATGATATTATAAATATGATACAATAAATTACAAATATTTCATGATTGAAGTAATGGCCTTTCATCTAATTTTAGAATTTTTGAATTTGAATTGTTTTGAATTACAATTCTGAATTTCTTCTTCTATGTCTTTGCCTTTTCAAAATCAGTTGTTCGACTTTCAACCATGACCCTAGCATTGGATTCATTTGCAGATTCACTGATTTGAATACCCCAGGGGTATGTTTTGCTCTTTTTATGGGCAAAGTTTGCTGCTAAGCAAAATTAAACACCACTGCTTCTGCAGCTGAGCACTTGAAACTTACTTTACAATCAGTTACAATTCAGTGATGGTGTACAGCACTGACTTTATGCAATTTAACAAAGGAAAACACAACAGCAAGCCCAAAAGCAGCTCATAGTTTCTGACCTGTTGTGCAACTCCACTGTAGACATCCTGGGGCACATCGCAGGGCATGAGGTTGACTGATTTGGCACCAATAACATCTCTGCCTAGAGCAGCATAGTGCTGAAGACCATTACAGGAGCCGTCCTGGGGGAGAGCAGGACATGAGGGTAAGGAATGATTAAAGGAGTGATATGGGGGGGATAAAGAACAGCGATGGAGGACATTGAACTACTGAAATAAACACAAATGAAGGTGAGAGGGACAAGACAAGGAGGAATGGATGCTTTTGAAGACTATAAATGTGAAGCACAAAATGACTAAAAGGGTCAGGACAAGAGTAGAAATGAAGATAAAAAAAAAGATAAAATATGAGCAACGGCGAAAAAGCTTGAAACGCAACAAAACAAAATTATGGAGTAAAAGTTATTGGTCCTTGTTACAACATATTCCACACCGGACAATGTTCATTTCCCTTCCATTAATATGAGAATTCCTTTTAAAATAATGATTACACTTGACATCGGATTGAGTTACTGCATTGTGAACATCAAATTACCAGATAATGTTTTATTTTAGGTTTAATATCGTCATAATAGTCCTTAGAACATGCCTATATTAATTCTCTATTCTATGAATTACAGGGTTTCTCTCACTTTGAGGTGCAAAATTAGCCCAATTTGCCATTTCCATTTTTTAATTGTATTATTATTGTTCTGTGAGCTCCCAGCCCTTCCATGTAACAACATAGAAAAAACATGGTAGAGGTAGCAACAGTAAACACCCACTTTGGGCACAGAAAAAAGGACAATGCATCACTGAAAACAAAAAAGACATTGATTAGGTCAGGCAAAGAAAGCAGAAGATGGCTGATTGCAAAGTGTGTGGATGCAGTGAAAACTGGTTGTGAAGTCTGTCCAAAGTAGTTGAATTTAGGCACTTTGGATGAAAGTTGCTGATGACTGCTTAGAAAGGAAAAAGTAAAACCAAGTGATTATGTGGGTATGAATACCTGGGTTGGCCACTTCGATCAGCTGATCTCAGATAATTTAACAAGGTACTGTAAAGGGCTTGACTTCAGCAACTGTCTAATAAATGTCTTGAAAGTGAATTTGAGGACCTGTAGGGGGCTACAATTTATATGAATTATAATGCCGGTGTAAGATGCCAACACTGTGTATTTTTTTGATCAATAGTCATTTAGAATATGCGCTTTTTAGTTCAATCTCTGGCCAGCAGCAATAATTTTATACCTGTTCATAAAATAATATTGTTCACTTAAGGACAGAGTTCCTTTATTCATTGTTTATTGTGCCCGATGCATTATTAAGTGTATTCTTTTATATATATGTGATAATATGGGACAATTCTTACCATACAATACGATACAATATTTACCAAAACCAAATTACCAAAAGCATTAATTGTTGCACTCTGTCTTTCAGTTTGTGTTGATTGCCTTGGTGAGTATTAAAATGAAATAATCCACGTGTTTACTTCTTATTATACATTTCTAAATTGTCAGAGAATTACATGTCTGAAGTTCAAGTAGAAGCTACCTTTATGATGTATTCTTGACAAAGTGTATAAAAAGCTAGTCCTTTGAGGCCGCCTAGTTTGTTTGCTACAGTTTGTTGTAAATTAATTTGCAATGGAGACCGCATTACTTTATGATTGTGCATGGCAGCTCAAGCTATGGTCTCTTCTCTTAGACACAGGGTTATGGGACTTAAATGACAACTAACAGATAGCGAAGTCTTTGACTGTTAACTTTGATGTGTCCATTTAACCGGATCACTATAGAGACATGAATAAATGGAAAGTCTGCATTTCTAAGGCCATAAGATGGAATGTGATTGTTTTAAGTTTTTTTTCAGATAACTGAATTCCTTAACAGAAGATGTTCAAGGCCAAAAAAAATACCAAGTTAACTTCTGACAGAAAATCAACAGTATCTCATTGAACAGGAGTTTTTTTTAAGTACCTGATGAACAGGAAAATGAGAAATGAACTTTGTTGGATCAGGAGATCTCACAGCATTGGCTATCTCCATGCAGCAGGCGAGAGCTTGCCACGGCTCATCTGCATTCATCCACCATTTCTTTCCCTGAGACAAACACAAGCATATGGTAAATTATACTGCATCCACAAGAGCCACAGGCTCTGTTTTTGACAGATTTTCATCAAATACCTGAATACTGATTAAATGGACAGATCATGTATTTAGACAAAGGGCTTATGCTACAATCAGCATAAAAAAAGCAATCAAAAATGGAATTTGTGACTATGTTTCTGCAAAATGTACACTTAAAAATATGAAGGAAATACAAAATCCCATGCTATGACCACATATAAAATTATTCAAAAATAACAATATAGATAGACTGACATTGAAAGGGTTGTCAGCAGAGTCTAGTATGTCTTCCATTAGAGTGTTGGCATACTCAAGCCGTCCCTGCAGGGAGCTCCTCTTCTTCAGTCCTGTCAGATTGACCAAGTGTATCTTGAGCCAGTCCAAACCTTTTGAACCAAGGGTCTTCCCCTCAGCAAACAAAAGGATCGCTCGAGTCACATCACTTCCCAAGTGATTAAAGTATGGAGGGCAGGGGTATGTACGTCCTCGGAAATCCATGTTGTGAGGGAACCAGAAGATTTCATCCCTCATGTTGTTGGCGATGGAGAGTTTATAAAGTGCATCCATACGCAGGCTGTGCATCTCACTACATTTCTTTTTGGCTTTGATCACCTCCCTTTTCATGTGGGCTTTCTCACTAGCTGTGTAAGAAGGATCTTGGGGGTTAAAGTGGGGTATTTTAGGGGCCTCTGACAAGGGGGGAGGTATGTCTAGTTTATCACTACCTCGGTCATTGAAGATAGACATAATAATATCCAGTAATGGTTTGTTGATCCTCCAAGCACAGTTACCTAACTGATTGAGTGAGTCCAAGACTGCATGGAGGTTCACACTTTGCTCCAACAAAACCTCATGTTGGGTTGCCCCATCCATTGTGCGCATCAACTTAGTAGGTGTCAGTAGATAAGCTCCAAATTTCACAGAAGTCCAAGGTAAAGGAGGGCACACCATCGGCATCACATAGGAGTCAAAGGTTAACTTAGTCTCCATCGCGTCCTGCTGCATCTGAGTCAGGATCGGGTGAGGCTTGATGAAGCCAACCTGAAGCATAAAACAGTTCAAACATGTCAGATAGATGATCAATCTAAGCCAGTATGTTTGCTGAATCTAAAACTATTCTCTAAAAAAAATGTCAAACTTAATCACTGAAAAGGCATACATGTCTAAAGAGTCGTTCCATATAACAATTTCCGAAAGGCCATAGACCTGAGGAAAAAGGATTGTCAATGGTGGGGCTCAAGGTCTCCAATCAATCAACCACAATTTTGGACTACAGCAAACTGTTCTGTTCTTTCCTTGTTCCCTTTAGATTTGTAAGACCTGTTAAAGCAACTGCAGACCTTAGAGTACCATTAACATGAGATCGATGGCTGAACCACCAACAAATCAGAGTAATTATTTGTGTGATGTAATAGATGAACACCAATCAGACCAATCCAATGCATAAATTAACATTGGTTTTAAACATGTGGAAAGACTACATTCCTACATAATTGCACAAGAAGTCCAGCAAAGACACCGCTTGTTGAAAGCTTTATATGCTCTTTCGTAAAAAGTTTTAAAATTCTTTCCAAGTGACTCGACCTGTATTACCCAGCTTTGTATTGAAGCAAAATCTTGATCTGACTCTTTAATCAATGTTCTATGCTCCTTATTTTCAGTGAAGATATACTTTCCTATTCTCTCATCATACTCCAGAAGTAACCACTGTTGTCCTAGTTGCTTGTGTGAACAGTTGAAGAACCTGCAGACTAGTTTTACCATTTCAGTGAAGGCAAACAGCAATAACATGAATCCATGAAAAAATCTAACCTTATACAAGTAGTTAGAATCCGGCTCTATCATTTGTCGATGTATGTATTTTTTCTGATGTCACATCTTTCTAGTCTATCATCTTGACCACAATATGAGAGTCGTGCTTAATAATTTGCTGGTCTCGGCCTAAAAACATTTTGAAAAACATGTGCATGCTACTGACAAGATAGGACAAGATACATTCAGCACAAAGTCAACGAATTGAGCACAAGATTAAAAAGGGTCTGGACCGAATGAGTCAAAACTTTCAATGAGTGACTTAGGCTGACAACGTAATGTAATGTATCTTATCAATATGGTTTTGTATACCCCAAACCCAAAATTCTAACAGTCCATTGTACAACTATACAATCAACATTTGGGCATTTTCTTAAAATCTACTCTCTACCACCTATTATTGATCTATCAGTATTACTCAATATAAGGTGCTATGAGTTATGTCAAAAAGTATTTTGCTCTATTTAAAACGGTTTCTCTTGCCAGAGAACACAAGTCCCTTGACAGGGCGGCTTGACCCTGCAGGATCCCTTGCCAGTGAAATGACAGGCCATTTAAAAGGGCACCAAATGGGATTAGCCTGGAACATGTTCATCTATCTCAACTGCTCCGCCTGATAATTCACACAGCGAGAAAATGGTTTTATAACTCACATTCTTTGGAGCATTATACCGGATAGGAGGTGACACAGTGTCTGTTTTAAACTGAAGTTAAGCATTTTGAGACATTTTATGACACTGCTGCACTATTCTTATTTTGAAATTAAGGCAAACATTAGCTTAACATAAACTTGGACTGGAATAGGTAACCTATAAATCTTACTAATTGAATAAAAATATGTAAAATGACAAGGTTGCAAGGTTGACCACATCCATTATACCTGCCGGGTGCTACGAAACGTGTACATGTGGTAGAGGATAGGGATCCGTTTCCTGTTATGGGCTGAGTTCAGGATATCGCTGTTAATTTTGAGGCTCTTAACCATCATATCCACCATATAAGTGCCTAGCTCCAGAGTTACTATGTATGGCCAATTAGCTTCGCAACCCTGCAGTGTGGGTCCTGAAGTGTGCTTGGTCTCCAGCAAACACCACTGCTCTCTGGGAAGGACATCATAGACCTAGAAATGGCATTGAGAACAGAATTAGAAAATGCCTACTTGCCATGTCAGAAAGCATAAAAAATAACCAGAATGAAAAAATAAAATAAGACAAATAATTCAGCAGACAATAATTTTATTTTGCATGTTCTCCTTGTGTCTGTGTGGGTTTCCTCTGGGTTCTCCTTCCACAGTCCAAAAAAAGGCATGGGGAGAAAATGAATAGTTGTTTGTCTCTCTATGTGGCCCTGCGATCGACTGGCGACCAGTCCAATAGGAACTCTGCCTCTTGCCCAATGACAGCTGGGATAAGCTCCAGCATCCCCTGACTCAAAGTGCAGGACAAGTGATAGACCATGGATGAAAGAATTAATATATTTAGATTATATTTAAAGAAAATCAATAGAATGCCTAAAATCCCATGTAATATTTCAGCATGTGAATGAGAAACAAGAAGGGAAGAAATCATCAAACAATGCAGAATCTGAGGTACATTAGTAAGTCCAGTTGAAGACTTGTGTGAAAATGATATTCACAGGGATAAGACGGTGTGAGGAGGAGGCAGACATGAGAACTGCTTTTAAAGTAGTTCTCTTTTTTCCAAAAAGAAAAAAAACACCAGCAACAACAACAAACATTTTTCACTATACAAATGATCTTATTCAGCACAAACAGTTGTGTTGATATTCTTCATTTACACCTATCAAACCTAATGCTTCTTGCCTATCTATCAATAAAGACATTTGCTAAATCCTTGAGTTGCAAACTTTAAACAATAAAGTGCTCAAGTTAATTTTGAGTTTAGAATAACCTTTACTTGAAGTGAGAGGAAGAATGTGAGAGAAAAGTACAAAGTTACGTTTGATGTAATAAGGAACACTTAAAAACATGGCGTTAGGCTTAATTACAGGAACAGGCTGAATACAAATCATCCTACATAACACAAACACCTCAATTAACTTGTGATATAACTAACAACGCTGTCGTAGTGAGCCCCAGCTCTATATAGTTTTGAAGACATTCGTGTTTTTCTCACGTAACATATACATGAAAATATGGGTGAAATACTTATCAGTGATACTGTTAGCATAATCCCATTCAGGAAACAGTATAATACTGCACAAGGAAAAACTCTTTTGATGGAAAATAAACAGCATTTTAATGAGCCGAATAAAAAAAGGCCACAACATATTTTTCACTTGCCTATTAAGGGATTCATTCAGATTCAGCACGAGTAGAATAAAACAGAAGAAATCAGTCATAATTTTGGAAGTTTGTTTGTGAATTGCGCCATGTCACAACATGATGAAGAATCGAGAAAAAAAAAACTACAGATTAATACAAAGAAGAATATGGTGTGATGTTCGCATGTCATTACATGTAATAACTTGGATATCTCTTGGATTCAAAAGTGAAACATATTTTGTTACACTTCTGGTGACATTGTGGTGTCTGCTAGGCAGAGCATTACACCTTTTACTGCATCTGTTAGAGTAACGCAATTAAACACTACTTGCTAATGCATAAAAATAACAGTCCATGCCTTTCTTTTTTATACATCTTTTTTTTTTAATTAGGTAAACAGATAGGAAAAATTGAAAACAACACAACCATTTCCGTTTTTGTTGTGACAAAGTGTCACTTTATTGAGACAAATATTCATTATCCGCATTCTTACTCAATAAGAAATATTGCTTATAAAATGTAAACCGGTGATAAACAAGATGAGTTAGCTACCTTGGTATCTCTTCCAAGCAGGTCTGTGTAAGCATTAAAGATGTTGCCCAGCTTCTCCACCATCTGATTTTGATGTTTCTGTCGGACAGAGTACTTGGTATAGACCCTGTTGCCCAGATCTCTGGCCAGAATCTTCAATGACTCTCCACTGGGAGGCATATTGGCAATACTCTGAACAAAAGAAGTGGCATTGTGAGAAAGGTCAAGAGATACCAATATTTGTGACAACCATTGTCAGAAAAGATTTCTGATCCTTTTGTCAGATCTGGTTGGTTAATGAATGCAGGAAATATATCCTTTTTTTTCCTGGTAAACAGAATTCCTTTTTTTATTGTCAGCTATTTCAAATGTGGTGTTATTTGGTCTGTTTGTCTTACACATGAGCAATGCCAAGAAAGCAAAGAAGGAACAACAGCATTCTTTTAAAATTTCATCAACATTAAGCAGTTGTCAAGCAAATTACTGATTGAGAGGTATTGTAGGTCTTGTGGAATTGTATTACCTGAATCATGATGTCAACATACTCTCTATCCTCTAGCAGACAGAGGTAGGGATAAAGGTTAAGCCTGTAGTCCTTGGTGTTTGTGTTAGCCAGTATCATCTTGTTCTCCCTCAAGGCCTGGAGGAGGACCTTCTGCCATTGAGCCCGCTGCTCTGCCAGCAGTTCCCTCTAAAATAAACCAACTTGAAGTTAGCAAGAATCCTCCAACTTAGGGATGAATCAAAAGGACTCACTCTACAGAAGACATTGTTTATCCCATAATGCATGAAAAACTAGAATGGCACTGTAAACTGGGAAGCTGTGAATGGGGTTCCACTGGAGACAAATCACTATGCAGTATTAACATGACTAGTACTTCGGTTCAAACAAAAGGGTATTTTGTTCTCGGAAAGGACACTACATATTGTATGTTACCCAATTAAATATCAATTCATCTGGCTAACGGCAATTTTAACTGTATGAATAAAGGTAAAAAAATGAAAACAACTACATGAACCACATGTCTGAAAAACAATTGGGGAGGTATGGTTATCTATCTAATCCTTCATTCAAAGAATTGAAGCAAAGGAAACTGCTGACCTTGTTAAAAGTTTTTATAAACCTATTTTTCTAATATTTCATAAAACCTTTTAACAAGTTTTTATAGAATAGCAAAAGACAAATTCTTCACAGTCAAGATACTTGGCAAGGATACAAAGTGCACTTTTCATTTTATTATCAGGAAATCTTGCTTCAAATGTTTTTGGAAAAAAGAAAAACGGTACATTTACCATGATAGAAGCAAATTAGGTAGACAATATTCGACTTATCTTGGGGTAAAGAAGGGTAGTATCCACTAAAAGAAGAACATAATAATGGAAGAGATCTGCTCTCTTTCTCTTCTCGTCTGATGCTAATTTTTGAATGTGGGGTGCAAATGTTACTTTAACACAGCAGGATGCTACTATATCAGCTTGACATAACTTTTAAAATATATTCAAAATTAATTTCTATTCATACTATCTTAACATACAACAAGAACACACAAGCAAATTTGAACATGTGCAATCATTTTAAGGCAATAGGGATGAAGAGTTATGGTTGTGTGTGTTTAAAGATTTATTTGTGATTCATTTCTAGGTTAGTGGTTGCTCTGTAGTTTTCTACAATTCATTTGAAGAAAAGGTACAATCTGAACGGTGGATTTGGAGGTGACTCTGCATTCCCTCCAGAGTCCTCCATTACAATATATTATTATTCTGCTTTGCCTGCCGGTAAATGTTTCCAGTCCACCAGGGACTCTCAGCCGGCTCATTTCCCACATACTCCATCTGCAGAGGCAGGCAAGCCAGACCGGACTGTAAATGCCAGAGTTAGAAAGGAGGCACGCCACAGGAATATGATGTCTCCTCCTCTTACCAGTCAGCTTTGATGCATATCAATTTAAATATTTCTTATGTCGAGAAGAAACGTTGAGTGGAAGAGCACAATGGGTACCCGCAGAATTATAATAATGATAATAATAATAATCAAATGTTACATCGATGATAAATTTGTGCAATTAAAACTAACAAGCTTAACTATTTAAAATGTGTTATGCAGTCTAAACAATCTGTGTTTTGTCTGCTAAGTGTTGGAATCTGCAGAAACGACTTTTTTGAACGAATAACAGAGGTTCCTGAAGTTAAAATGGCAAATTATGTGTGCCATAACCTTCAAGGAGTCTGAGGGTTTTTGGTTATTATTGTCTTTTTTCTTCAAAAATTATTCAGGAAAGATCCTAATCAGTCTCAATCAATTGCATATATGAACAGATTAATTTATTTTAATCAATCCTAATGGCTATAATTTTGCCATATGTTGATTCGTTTGCCTATATTTGGCAATTATTGTCGAGTCGAGAGGTTCTTCTTGTCCAAAACATTTCATTGCAGTTCTGACTGAGTGTCACATGATGAATCAACAGGTTTGAAATCTGAAATCTGTCAGGATCTGTGCTTTAGTTTCAGCAGTTCCTTCCAAACAATAGTTTCTCCTGAACTTCGAATAACTAAATCATTTATCCATGACTGGTTTTCACTTAACTGTTACAAAAAAAAATGGGCATCAATGTTAAGAATAGAATATCTATCATTCCAAATAAGCCAATACCATTTTGACAATATTCAGTATTATGTAACACTTGATCTTCTTTTCCCTCTGTGAAGTTGAGGCAAGAAAAATATTCAGGTGAAGAATGACAGCAATTGAGTTTGCTTACCATTTTGGCCATTTGTTCGGTGATGGGTTTACTAGCCTCCACAGAGTCGATAGTTATCGTACAGGCCTGCTCCATGCTGAGCTGACGTTTGAAACGATCCTGAAGATCCTCCTGAGTAAAGTCCAGTTTCGGATACTGGTGGTTGACCCTCTAAAAGACAAACACATACAGAGAAACAAAGAAGCAACTGCCAACCTTAATATAACCATTTTATTGTTAGAAGTTGTAGAAGAGAAATACATATACTTTAATCTCACAAATGCATGTGAAACAGAGTCAATTATTCTCAGCAAAATAATTTTTATGGGTGCTCCATCAAAGTCAAATAACCATCTTTTGCAAACCTCTATTCTGGAGAATTGGACTTCTGTCAAGATTTAACTGCGTTTAAAAAGCAGTAGCCTAAATGGTGGGCTCTATTTAGAAAGAAAATACGGAGGGCGGTAAATATTAGAGTATTGAGCCATGGGCTTCATTTAGAACAAATGAAAATGTCCTGGTACTTGGCACTGGAAAAAGTTCCAAATTTCAGATCTGCTTATTCACCAATAACATCAAACGGAAAAAAAAAACATTCAAATAAGATGTAGCTATATTTGTGGCTCTGTTATGTGACTCCACCATGCATTACTGCAACATGATGACAATTATCAAGATATGCAAGATATGCATGGCCGGAAGCATTTACAACTTAAAATGCTCCAAAATGTACCTACTATGCAATATTTTGAACTTGTTGTCAGAGTCACATCTGGGTGTTAACTGACATGACACTGTACTTAATGTTTCAGCTTTGCAAAAAAAAGGGCGCATCTAAAGTGCATGCCCCTTCCCTGAGTTTTTAAAATATCACATTTTATGCATGCTCCTGCCTCGCTAAGTCAAATCGTTTTACCCATTCATAATAATGATGATGATGATAATAATAACAATAACAATAACAATAACAATAACAATAACAGCAACAGAAGCAGCAGCAGCAACATCAACAACAACAATCTTCATTTCCAGTAGTTGTAATATTAGTAGTGGTGGTGCTAAGTAAGCATTGGAAAATAAAATAAAATAAAATGGACACTCATGACAGTCACTGTTTGTGTGGCAAAAAGCAGTACTTATGTCAGGCAACATTAAAATTCCATTTCATCCAAACAGACAATATTCTAATTAAAATGTCTTTTTTCTACTAACACAGATTTGATATTCTCCTGGGGCCATCAAGCCAGCTCAACTATGTAGTGGACCAGCTATTTGGACAGCCATTCAATCATTACTCCATAACGATGCCACAAGAGTCTGTTATATTCAGATAATCAGCTATTCAACCTCAAGGATGAAACAATCAATTGCGACCTGCATTTACATTTCAGAAACGGGCACAGTTTAAAGTTCCTTCATAAAAATACATGAATTGCTGATTTCTACCTTCTCAGACATGGCCCAGCAATAAACCAAAAGACCTGAAATATGCCATTCAGGCCGAGACCAAAGAGAATGAAGTGCAAAGATCTTCTAAAAAGAAAAACAATTCCACAGATACCTGTTAATGAAATGTGTGAGGATGAGGAGAAAAAGTGAAGTGCAAAAAGGAGGAAGAGATGAGGTAAGAGAGAGGCAAAGGAAGCAGGGGAGCCATTTTACAGGAGAGTTAGTTCACTACAAATAGGCTAGTGCTTGTCTGGCACTGAAAGGGTGACAGTCAAATTCTTCATGGCCAAGACAGAGCCCCCTGACAGCTTCCCAGGGTCCCTGGTGCTGTGACATGTCAAACATAAACAGGGCTCTCAAAATTAACTTAAAATTAAAATTCGTACATGACCAGTTCTGATTTGAAGCCCTGCTCAAGGGAAGACATCACTGCTTGTTTTAGGTCTAATACCATTACAATATGCCTAAATGTGTGTTCATTTATGCACAAAGTAATAAAGAATTGTTTTCAGGAGAGGAGGATAGTAAATAGTGCTTGCCCTACAAATGCAAAGTATCAATTGCAGGGCTACAGCCAAGAAAGAATTGAATGCAAAGGAAAACCCTGTGCAAGGAGTCTGACCCGTATACAAACATGTATTTGAAAACTACAGAGTTGAGAACATACTGTATCTGTTTTGTGGTTCAGATACAACAAACAAAGAACCAGCCCCCGGTAACTTCCACATCAGCCTCAGATCATGTGATCCAACAGGTTCAACTCCTTTGTCTGGCTTTACCTTTTCACATTTCAAGACAGGAAATCCCGAAAAGTTGCTCCTTTGTCCCCAACGAACAGACTCCTTTACCATAAAACCCCCCTTAGACCTAGTTTCAGCCAATCTTCTTCTTTTCCTTTTGGCTTTTCCCTTTCAGGGGTCGCCACAGCAAATCAACCTCCTCCATCTAACCCTATTCTCTGTATCCTCCTCTCTCACACCAACTACCTTCATATCTTCTCTCACTACGTCCATAAATCTTCTCTTCGATCTTCCTCTAGACCTCCCGCCTGGCATCTCCCATTCCAACATCAGTCTGACAATATAGTCCCTATCCCTCCTCTGTACATGACCGAACGATCTCAGTCTGGCTTCTCTGACCTTCTTTCCAAAACATCTAACATGAGTTGTCCCCCTGATAAACTAATTTCTGATCCTATCCATCCTCGTCACTCCTAAAGAGAACCTCAACATCTTCATCTCTGCTACCTCCAGCTCTGCCTCCTGTCTTTTGTTCAGTGCCACTGTCTCCAAACCATACAGCATCACTGGTCTCACCACTGTTTTGTAAACCTTTCCTTTCATTCTAGATGAAATTCTTCTTTCTCAATGAACCCCTAAAACTTTTCTACACCCATTCCAACCTGCTTGTACTCGTTTCTTAACATCTTTTCCACACTCTCCATTGCTCTGGACTGTTGACGCTAAGTACCAGAAATCCTCCAACTTCTTGATCTCCACTCCCTGTAGCCTCACCGTTCCACCCGGGTTCCTCTCATTTACACACATATATTCTGTCTTGCTGAGACTAGCCTTCATTCCTCTCCTTTCTTGAGCAAACCTCCACCTCTCAAGATTTTCCTCAACCTGTTCCCTGCTCTCACTACAGATCACAATATCATCTGCAAGCATCATGGTCCATGGAGATTCCTGTCTAACCTCATCTGTCAGCCTGTCCATCACCACTGCAAACAAGAAGGGGCTCAGAGCTGATCCCTGATGAAGTCCCACTCTCACCTTGAACTTCTCTGCTTCACCTGCAGCACACTTCACCACTGTCTCACAACCGGTTACATGTTCTTGACCAGTCTAACATACTTCTCTGTTACTCCAGACTTCCTCATACAATATCGAGTTCTTCTCTCTGCACCCTGTCGGATGCTTTTTCTAGGTCTACAAAAGCACAATGCAGTTCCCTCTGACCTTCTCTGTACTTCTCTATTAGCATTCTCAAAGCGAACACTGCATCTGTCGTACTCTTTCTAGGCATGAAGCCATACTGCTGCTTACAAATACTGACTTCAGCTCTCAGAATAGTTTCCGTGACACTCA